>KV751377.1:1660794-1675209 GCA_001698575.1 Mola mola | reverse complement strand
CTCTCCCTCTCTCCCTCTCTCTCTCTCTCCCTCTCTCTCTCTCCCCCTCTCTCTCTCTCTCTCTCTCTCTCTCTCTGGGCCAAGTCCAATGCTGCCATGAGCATGAAACACCCCTTCGTTGGTTGTGGAGAAATTCAATATGTTTGCTTGTCATTTCATGTTACAAAACAAAATGTACCTTCAGCTTTGGGATGTTTTTCGTTTCACTTTATCTCTTCTGGGTGGACCGCTTCGGTAATTTGTTTATAAAAAAGCTGTGAACGAACCCCTCGTTTTCCTTCAATATGATTCATTGCCGTGCAGCCGAAGATCAAGTGAGAGCTTTCGGTGTTTTCAAAGACTGTGAGGATTTTGCAGTAGACAGATTTATTCTGTCGGTCAGCGATGGACCAACGTACCCGAAGCGTTTGGTCAGTGGCAGACATTTTTGGCTGTGACTTAATTAGTAACATGAAAATCTATTTGAGCATGACGGCAAAGTGGACTACAGGTGTATCGTGTCAACTTTTCAGACACTTATAGGCAGTCTGAGCACAGTATAGCCGTGGATAAGCTCTCAGCCAACTGGCAGTCGAGGACCAGTTCCGTCGAAATGAGCTATTACATTACTGCAGTATTTCCAGCTCTGTTTCTTTCCAGTGTCCTTATCTCTCCTCTCCACCCTTGTCTTCATAAGTCATCAGCTAGACTGGTGTTCTTGGGTTTTGGACTCATACAGCTACATCAGCTGATAAAATTACTGGGGTCACTGCTGAGGACATCACCCTTCCCTCCCTGCCTAACACCCAGTGTCCCTGGTCGGATTCTGAGGGATCCTGTAACCCTAACAGGCTCTGTTCTGGTGAGGACGACCCAGAGTGACCGAGACGGCTCCCGGTGCCGTGATCCCAGGTCTCCGTTCACGGCCCAAAGCCTTCCGTCCCTGGTCCGGACCCCTCCTCCGGATCCATCCCCAGTGCCCGGGGCCAAGCCAGCCCAGTCCGTCCCAGCCAGCGCTCCCTGACAGGGGCTAACGTTTCAGGCTCTGAGTCAAGCCCCTTCTGGAGGTGATTAGCCCCAAACCCATGACAGATTCTTTCCAAGATATCCGACGCGGCGTGTTTATTTTATCCGGACTCTTTGTGTGGATGTGCTGGACATGAGTAACCCACTTGAAATGGGTATCGGCTTACATACCCAGAGAGGGAGATAGAGAGGGAGAGAATGGAGAGGAGCCACAAGATATTTTTTCAACAGCGAAAGATCTAGAAGCGTATTTCACTGTTTTCGGATGGTTTGTATTGTCAAGTGTCTGCATGCTACAGATGTTGAACCCTCCAAGCGTTTCTCCTTGTTTCTCCTCTCACTTTCCACCAGTGCCTTCTTCTCAACCCCTTCCTCCATCCCCCTTCCCGGCCCCGGTCTCTTTCAACCTCCTCCTTCCACCCAAAGTGGGTTCAAACCTCATCAAACATCCGCCCTCCAGTCACAAGGACGCAGGGGTATATATTTTTATTTCAGCCTGGAACCCCTACCTACGATACACTTAACTCGATTTCACACTTCAAGTCATCTACAAAGTTCGTCTGAAACGTAATCGTCTTGTTTATCGGCCGTCATCCAGACTAACTTAATGTCAGACTATCGACCGCCATTCACGCGCAGTCAATATACGCCCCGTAAGGTCAGAGCTTCTCCGTGAGTCAGGCGGCGGCGCTCCCTCCTCGCGTTTGACACGCTTATTATTCCACAAAACAAAGCAAGGGTTATGCATTTTTGGGGGGAAATTGCATTTGAACTTTTCCCTCCCAAAACCATGCCAGTAGTGCGTTTCCATAATTGTTAAAAGATTCTAATAATGCTTATGATCCCACACCAGGGAAATGATTAAAGCATATTTTCATGTCGTATTTCAGGTTTTATGTTGGTAGAATAAACAAACCAAACTGATTTAGTTGAGAACAATTTAACAAGAGTAAACAGGTCAAATAGAGATGCCATTTTTCAGAATTTTAGAATAGCTTATAAATAACCTTTAGATGGTAAAAACTGTATATATATATATATTTGCTGTGCAGAGGTAAATGAATAGATAAAATGTGAAGATCGCTCTTAGATTCCCTGTTTTCATTCCTCATACAAGTGCTCTTGTCCCTTACACGAGGAAGTGTAACACTGACTGTCCATTATAGTGCAGAAATGTGTTTCATTCTTCACATTTTCGTGATTTATTGTATCGCTCCTCTCCTCTGATGCCTCTGTGGGCCTTAAGTTGTGGTTGAAGAACATATCTCGCTAGTTTGTTTCGACCACACTGAGACCTTGTGTCTAGTGCAAAGTTCTTCTACTTTGCGGGTTCAGCCAACTTACTGTAGTTGCGTGTGCATTTCTGCCGTGCATTGCAGAGTTATTACCATCATTAAAGAGGGTTTACAGTCTCACTGTGCGCCTGCTTGTTATACTGGCCCTTTCCCGTACCCACGTGGCAGCAGTTCCATCCGTGAGGACAGAATTAAGATGAGTGTCGCAACAACACATCGGCTCGCTCATGGCACCGGTCCCGATCCACCTCCTCGTAGTTCGGAGCCTCCTCTCCTGCGTCGTGTCTCTCCTCCAGAAACCATTTCCAACCTCCTCTTCTTCCTCCTCGACTCTAAGTCAAAGCGCTCCCCTCCTCGCCAGAGGCGAGCTCGCTTAATGTGCTTAAGAGCTCGTCTTAACAACCGTGACTCCTACGCGCCCCCCTCCTGATGTCCTGGGGGAGTACCGGAGGGGGATTTGGGAGGTTGGAGCGGGTCAGGAGGAGGCTCTTCGAGGAGTTTCTGTACTGCTGGAGTGCTATGTAAATTTGATGTTTATTCACTCTGAACGTGTTTACAACTTGTGATCCATCTCCATCATGTCTTCTAATATGAATTAAATATACATAAAAGAAGGCTGCACAGAACCTTGTTTGATTAAGACGATTGTATTGAAACAGTGTGTGCTGTAATAGGCAAAATATGTAGAAACACATTTTCTGAGCATGCTCCGCACAACCTGTGCCCGGTCCCCATGTGTATTTTCAGCTATAGGAAGTGAGAGTAGCCATTTCCTGGCCTTTGCTGCCCCGGGGGGAAACATCCATCACTTGACATTTTTAGTGGGGCTTCTCAATTAAACCATGAAAACTGTAATGCCTTTTTTTTTTTTTTCTCTCCCTTTTACAGCTCAGCAAAAGCAAGTGAATGGCTTGAATAAATGCGTCATTAGTTCTAGCACCAGGCTGTCAAAATTCATTATCACTTTACACCCATTTACGGCAGCATTACTGTCAGCGCAACGTAAATGTTTACTTTGAATTACGACCTTATTACGGGATTTCAGCTTTGCTCGTAAATCAGCGGCCTGTCAGACTCTTGTCTCTCTCAGAAACTCGATGTTGCAAAGGCCCACAAGTGTCTACAATTGGGGGAAAAAAAAAATCCTCTCCTGTTGCATCTTTCGTCAATTTTAAATTTATTACAGAAATGCCTCAGACTCATCCAAACAAATAAACCACCTTATAAGCCCACAGATAAACACAGAGAGCTCTGACCGCTGATCTCTCCCAGCGCTGGAAACTCTGACCGGCTGTAATTACAGTGACACGGGTCAACCGAACCGTTGCTGCAGATCAGGCCTGTGGCTGTTTTTTGTTTTTTTTTTGTCAAGCGTGTGCTTTGGTGAGCATCTGTTAACACAACTGCCCGAGCGAGCTTTCTCATTTAGAAACGCGCCACTTTTCACCACAACTTTTGCAGGTTAGGCAGCACGTTCTTTCTTCTCTGTCACTCACGTCAACAGAGTGCCTTGGCTGGAGGAAGAGGAAAAAAAAAAACACAGACGTAATGGCCAGTGACATTTATTTGTTGTTTTATGTCGAGTGCAGTTGGCGAGGCCGAGCCGGACCTCCTGCAGGCGGAGAAAATGGAGCGAGCCAAGCGGGAACGGACGCGGCGGTGGCTGCGCACCCAGGCCGCTCACTCTGACGGGGACCTGGAGAGGTGAGGTGCTCAGCGTGGATCATCGGCTGGTACACTGGGCAGCCCAAGTTGTTGCCCAAGTCTCGTTTTTTTAACTCTACCTGTGGAAATGTGTCTGCTGACATCACAGAGATGTAGATTCTCCAGAGGAGCTGGAACATGGTGCAAAGTGTGAATTTTTTTTTTTTTAAATTAATCATACAAATCCTACAGGAACACGACAAATTTGCTTCTCCTAGTAATGCATGAGGGATGTTTCAGAAATCTTCTCGTACTCAAAACCAGAACTAGAAAGCGTGGCTGTGTGCCGCACATTTTTTTTTTTGTTTTGCTGTAATTTGGGTAAGACGATCCTTGGAGAGAACTGCTTTCATTATCCAGACATGTTTTAATGCAACACGGGAGGACTGGTGCGCGGACAACAAAGAAAAATGAATTCCAAATGTTTCTATTTCATACTTCACAGGGATGTACAGGCACAGAAAAAAAATGAGAGGCACTGAGAATGTTAATGCTTCAATCTCTGCTGGACTGCAAATTGGTGCAAAATTAATAATTATTAAATTATTGAATTGTTTTCTTAAAGATTCAAGCTTTATTACATGTAAAAGTCCCTTAAATTTGATATGTATGTGATGTTTTTGACCTCTAAAGATCTTTTCTTGCACAAGATGCCCATGTTTATTAATGTCATAATGAGGCTTCGTGTTTTGTAAAATTACTTGTTTAGGTCACTTTAACTGAATAATAATTCAATAAGATTCCAAAACCACTCGTGATGTCAAGAAATTGGATATTGGAATGTTTTTAAATTCTGCTAACTCATTTTTGGTGGGTGGGTTTTGTATTTTTTATTTCTACTAACTTAATAAGTCAATCATTTTTATTTTTTATTTTTTTTGTAATACCTCTTCTCTGAAAATAACCATTCTATGCTGAAACACTGAGTTTGTGTAACAGAGGCCCCCAGCTCGCAAACAGACATTAGGATTATCGTACGTGGCATCTGCGTTTGTTTTATGATATGTCAGAGGTGATTGCGTAGAACTGAGCAGGGGGAAACTGCAGAATTGATTAGAAATATGCAGAAGTCTAAAGGCCCTGATGTTTTGGCATTTCTTCTTATCTCATCCTCAGTGTGCGTTTCTTGCCGGAGATCAGCTCCGAAATTCTGAACGGCGGCAGAGTGCAGCTGGTGGTGAGTGCCCCCCCCCCACGTACGTGAGGGTCCGCAGTATTTACATTCACCAGTCATGTCATGTCCTCCCCCCTGGAGCCTGTCTGATCAGCTTTGATCGTGAAGGAAGGTGGGTGGGGGGGGTCAGCTATGAATCTGTGGTTCAGCTATATGGTGACACTTTCAATTGGATCAACCGGCTGCAATTTCTTCATTTTACTCGCAGGAATCCCGGTGTCACTTTAGAGCAGTTCGCTTGGACCCGAGAACGATCGTGACGCTCGTGAGGGCCTTTGAAGTCACAAACTGCACGTCTCCCAGCGCCATTACAGAGCAGTTTGAGTTAGGATGACTGGCGAGAGGAGCCGCCCTCTCCCCTCCTGGTCCTCAGACATGCTCAGACTCCAGAGCGGCCGCCCCTGGAGTGTTTTACGGAGCGCTGGGATGCTTGCGTGAGACGTGTGGCATTGGGCCTCATTTGTGTGCCTTTCTGTGCGTGCAGGCGGACGGGGGACACACAGAACGTCTGCGTCATGCCAGCGGAGTGTGGGCCAACAGCAGTTTAGCTGTCCAGCCTCGGAAAAAGAGCAGTTATCACCGCAGAAGCTCTTTGGGTCCTGCAAGTGAGTCCCTTAAAATTCACAGCTGACTTTTTTTTTCTTTAATTCTGCCCAAATACAGAATTTTAACTGACTGTTTAAGAGAATCTGACACATCAAACACACATCATTTGAATTATTTTTGTCACTGACCGTCCAAATTTTTGATCCTCTCACAATAACTGACAATCCAAATAAATACTAATATAGATGATCCCAAATTTGTTATTTTAAAGTAAACTTAACCACTTCATTAATGGACTGAAAATTAATTATTGTTTTATACTTACAAATGCATACAATTTTATATGGCCATAAAGGCTAAATTTACAGAGCTATCCTTTGATGGCATAAATAACATGAAATAAAGAACTCCACAGGCGCAGCAAAGTCTAGTTTACTATTTAGGATCATATTAAAGAAATTCACCAGTAAATAAATCATCAGAGAGGCAGAAAAAGTTGAGCTCTTGAAACAAACTTAGGATGTTTTAGACTTAACAATACAGATTATACAGCTCGGTTATGTTACTTTTGCCTATTTATAACATACTTATGAACAAACTGCACCAACGTCATACAACAGTGTTATGCTTAAACCCAAGAAATCATAGATTGTGATTACACACGTATTTTTTTATGCACGTGTGTGTGTGTGTGTGTACCTGTACACATGTTTCTGTGTTTGCACACTTGCACCCATGGTTCCGAGCCGGGGGATAAAGGCTGCTGCTTATTCAGCCCCGAGTCCAGCAGTCGGCTGCGTCGGGAGAGGAGGGGCAGCCGAAAGGTTGGGCCGGGGACAGAATGCCGTGAATTTCTCCTCTGACAGGAAACGGGCAGAGAAGGGGGGGAGAAAAAAAAGAATGACTGGCCCTTCTGTCGAGAGGAGTGGGGCTCAGGAGTTTACATGACAAAGATGCCAGTGACCGGCTGAAAGCAGATGACCACATTAAACGGGCCCAGGAAGTGAAGGAGAGCCCTGTCCCACGTTAACGAAGCCAAATTGGATTCCGATGATGATTTCAGAATGATATCCACGAGGTGCGGCAGGAGCGCGCGTCGTTGTGCTAAGCAGGCAGACTGGGAAAGAAGGCCTCTTTGTCTGAAACCGATGAAAACGCCACTTATCAAAACTGTCCGGGGCAAATTAAAATATGAATGTATGTGTAAGGAAAGAGCGTTCCACTTAAGGCCAATTAGAAAAACTCATAAACACGGATGGGCCATACAAATCTGGCTGATAATAAGAGGGCAGCGTAGATTCAGACAAAGTGTGTCCCAATTGTTTTATTTCTCAGAATTTGACATGTTTTGCCTCTGAAGCGGTGTCGCACATCAAAGGGAAGCTTTAAAGGGAGACGGTTCACTTAATGTGCCAGAGCAGTAAGGCCTACATAAGCCCTCCATAACTTACTCAATAACCTACTGCAACGCGATACCCACCACTCGCTGGGGCGGTGCCATAAAATGTGTTTCCAGGCTCACGCCGTGTTTTCACCGCTTGTGCAGAGGAAACCACTTAAGCTGCATATCCGTCGATTTTATCCGCCGTTCAACTCTAATGGGAGCGAACCGATGGCAAACAATTTGTTGGGCCGGTTGTTTACCTCTGCTCTTTTAGCAGCGTGACTGCGCAGCTCGGGGTCGACGTTTGGCGCTCTGTTTTTTTAATTGAGAGCAGATACTGTGATTGGCGTCTTTTAAGAGACTAAATTCAGTCATCGACGGTGACCTTTTCTGGAAATATTTCTGAAAATAAACAGAGACGACCGGGTGTTTTACCTTCAAACTGCACTACACCAACCAGCAGGGGAGGGGAAAAGCAGCGTTACACTGCGATTTAAACCAAAAACCCTTTTTATAGATGCGTGTGGGTGGATATTCTATACGAGCTGGCGGCTAGGCAGACTTTTGGAGCTGGCTCAGTACCTGCAATGCGTCCCAGACCCCCCCTCACCTCCTCCAGAGCCTTCCCCGCTGTTTGGCTCCCCGCGTGGGGGAGCCGAGGAGGCCGCAGGCCGGGGCTCTACACGTGGAACGCATCATGCCCGGTAGAAGTCCTGCCTTTGTTCTGTGTGCTTGAGAAGCTTTGTGCTGATCCTCCCCAGGTGAAGTGGAGGGGCCTCGCGGCGCACAAACTCAGAACGTACCTGCTCCCATTTACATCTCTCATCACTCATTTGTCAAATCAATTCCAGTATTAGAGGTTTTGTCACGATGTCAGCCTTGGCGCTGTTCTTTTAATCACTTTATTTTATTCATTAGGTCAGCGAGACACCGTTTTTATCATTGTGCCTCAATACAACACAACAAAGGACTTTAAATAAAACAATCAGGATGTGATCAAAATGCGGACTTTCATGTTGAATTAAGTCGGTTTAACAAAATATGGCATTTATCGTTTGGGATTTACAGCCATTTTATGCAGAATACCCCCATTTTCCGTCGCGCAAACAACAACCAACACAGAACAAACAAACACAAGAAAGGCATCAACCGTCGTCCCGATACCATCGCTCCAACAGCACCGAGATACTAATGGATGTATTGACTTTACATTAAGATCGTCTGCATCCCCACATTGTAAAACGTTTGAGTATGATATCTAACAGGACTCCAGACAGACAGAGAAAGGTCCATTGGTGTCTCCATGGAGATCATATCTTAGCCTGTCCTGCGGGAAAAACCGGTAGGACATTATCGTGACAGTTTGAGATTGACGGTTTGACATCCAAACAGTTTACTGATAAAGTTCACAGGATCTGATTAACGCAGGTGGAGCAGCTGTAGGCCTCAAACACACGCTGGACACGCTGCGAAGGATTAATCTCCACAGGGCAGCATGGTGGGGATGGAATCTGACAGTCAACCTCAGAATTGGTGAATTTCGGGACAAAACCAACCGAAGTGTACACATGTTCCTACGTGCTCCCTACACCCTGTACGAGCAACACCGCAGTCCTGCTCGGATTTGAATTGAGATTTGTCATTACTACGCATTCTTTTACTATTGGACGTGATTGTTTTCCACTGGTGATCTGTAATGGCGGTTTTGTGGTCTTGTTTCCACGATTGCCTGCTGCTGAGAGTACTGATAATATTTCACGAAAACGCTGCAGGGTGGACGCGGCCTATTGTCTTTTTATCTTCCCTTCAACAGTCGAACCCGGTGAATGAGTACAACGTGCTCTGGTTCATGACCTTCTTACAGACGAGGATTATGAGAAGATGAAGATTCTTTTCATTACGCACGTCCATAAAAAAGGAATGTCCGGAATAATGCTGAAATAAAAATCAATCAGACGCTGTTTCCTCCCCAAGTCCAAACCCTCAGGATCAAACAACTTGATCAACTGTCGTATTGTGTTTTGAGACACTACATATCTTGCAGTCGGCGCAGGTGTGACCATCGATACCTTTCATTTCTCCATTACTTGCTATTTCAGCTTACGCAAATCTCGACATTTAGTCTTTCTTCTTCATAATGCCGACAAGTATTTGCCCTCTTTTTCAATATTTGTTTGGAAAAAATGTGTCTTACTATATTCTTCCTAAAGTTGTCGGAAGGACTTCATGGTTCCACCTTCATGGATTGTAAGCAACTTAACGTAGAAAGTAATGGACGAATTTGCGCGACAATTTCACCGGAAGCCAACTTCGATCCAATTCAGTCCCGGAGGAAGTTTTTTTTTTTTAAAGGACTCTTTGGCACTGCGGGACAGGGCACTCGTGCATGCTTTGGTGTACAACTTCAAAAGTGTTCAAGGCTCCAGAGTATTCACAAAATATGTTAATCCATCTCCATTATTGTTACCAAATGTGCTACTTGATCCAAATCCGGGGATTCTTCTGGCCCTGATGAATGAAACTCAGGTTTTGATCAGGGTAAACTCTGAACAGCTGCTGTTTCCTTACAGAAAGAGACAGGGACGAGCGCTGCCACCGTTTCTGTTAGCAGAGGCGATGCCCTTTCAGGAGTCCCTCGCTGTTCCAGTCATCATTCCCAAAGAAAATGTACTCGAGTTGAAATTTCAGACAAAAGACCATTAGAATAGTCCGGCGTTTTCGTGTGAATGCCACTTGTGAGCAAATGAAATTATGAGACGTGATCAAATTCATATTTCCTTATGTGACCTGTTAACTCGTTCACAATCAACAGATACAAATTCCTCGTTTTCTGAAACCAATAAAAAAAGAAATGATTCAAGACTTAGTTACCCAATGTGAAATGTATTTCAGCACACAGCACATTACTGCTTAGACTATTAATAAGAGTAAATTTTCAACGATCAGTAGATTGAACCATTTGGATAATTCAATAATGGTTTCAAGACTTGTTTTGAACAAAAATATCAAGCTTTTTGCGGGCTCTTCCTTCTAAACTGTAAACTGTATTTGCTGCTTTTCTTTGTCATTTCTGGCAGTAAGTGAAGAGTCACGTTGCGCAAATGCGATGGCCATTTTTTTCACTGGTTGTTGACAATTTATAGAGGTGATGATTCATGGATGAATAGTGAAAATGGTCTCTTGTATTTGAGTTTTCAAAAGGTTTTATGGTGGAATACATAAACAGCACACAATCAGACATGCTTGGCACAGATTTATGACCTTGGCACTGTGTTCGGCAACAGTTTGTTGTTGAGTATTGTGTCCAATAAACCTGCGGACCTGCTGCCTCACACCATTTATGTTATCAGTTAATGGTATTTCAAAGCCATAAAAGGGTGCATTCGGGCTGACATATGTGATATTGAGAGATTTTCCCTCCGTGTCTCCAGGAGAAACGGTTCCACCTCCGAAGCCGGTCACGTCTGCTCCGCCGAAAAAGGAGCGCGTGTCTTTCCGAGACGACCCCGTCCGGCTGAGCGGCGGCTGGGGATCGGGCAGGAAGAAGGAGAAAGTGAGCAAGTAGAAACACAAACTCCTCTTGGTTGTCCTAATCCAGAGCCACGTAAAGGCGGATACATTCCGCAAAGGATTTCAGGCTCGCCATCTTCTCCCTCCAGGACGAGGAAGACTCTCTTTATTTTTACTGATGATGCCATCCCCTGCACAGCTGGTCTTCTTTAAACAGAGAACTCGAGCTGCCTCTCCTGAACGTTAATTAAGCCCAATAGGACCTGGACCAGCCCAAATATCTCCAGGCACTTCCACCATGTTGACTCTGTGTCACCGCCTGAACGAAAGCACCAAAACACACGGAAAAACCTCCTTTTCCAGGGAAAGAAAACCATTGCATGTGTATTTTTTTTGGACGCCGAACCCTTGATATAAAAAAAAAAACAAACCATACAATAATTTGAGCTATACGATGAAGTACTTTGTGTTTTGCAGGCCTCATTCTGTGGCCGTGTTTTTTCGGCTGCTCCTCGCCAACATCGGCCTCCAAATTACTGCTTGTGTGGGCCGGGCACAAACATTGGTGTTCGAATTAGAACCATGTCATTTTCATTCTCGGCCGTGGATTACGGCGGCCTCGTCTGTGTATTTGAATTTGGACAGCGCGGGCGTCCGTCCGCAAGCAGCGCCCCACCGTAGAAGGGGGAACGTTTCGGAGGTTCCCTCGCCGGTCCTCCGGCTGGAAAAGATAACTTCATTAATGTCAAAATAAATAGTCAGAGCTGCGGAGTGGCTCCCTGGCAGGAAATGCACGTCCGTCTGTTTTCTTTCCCTCTGTCTTTCACTCACACGTGTCTGGAAGGGGTGTTTTGACTGTACCCGGCCTGATGGGGATTTCTGGCGGGGAGAGGCTGCCAGAGATGCGGCGGTCCTGCCCACTTGGGGGCTGTTGTGAAACTCAAGAGTGCAGTCTGCTTTCAGTGGGGCGGGGGAGGGACTGACTCCTGAGGCTCTCTGCGGGACATCGTGACTTTATTGCCCATCGAGAGGCGAGGTCTCTCAGCTCCAGTGGACCACCGTGACACCTCATTTCAGCAGAAGTATGCACGCGGGGACGAATACACGGCTAACTGACCTTGAGTTGAGCCATAAATTACTCATATGATGTTTGCTTGTTTAAAGAGATAATTTTGTAAATGATGAAAGCTGAAATTTGTCATGAAACCATTGTTTTGAGACTGCGAAAGTCCATAATTAGAGAGATTTGCTCAATCAGCACTCAGGGAAACACAAACTATGTTCCCTGTAAAAGCTAAGTAGTTGTTTTAGAGGGGAAATTCCAGTATTTTTCAACCCGAGCCTTATTTCCCATTCTAAAGTTTCACGTACACATCGGTCACTTTGAACGTTCGTCCAGCGTGGCACTGAGTGGCGAGGACGGTTTAGCTTGACAGGGCAAAACAACGCCATGGAGTAGTGTGTAACTGTAAGGATACCGTGTTAAATGAATGTTTGAACACAGCACTTTTTGACAACATGTTCCCATGTGTGCACAAACAAAGTGTCCGTGCTGCGGTAATCTGCTAAATAATCATATATTCATTTGGAATAAATGTAATGTAAAGCAGCAGTAGAAGAAAAATTAACAGTCTGTGCAAATGTTTTTTTTTTTTTTTTTGATGACTCAGAAACAATGTTAGCAGTTGTAGCACAAAAAAATAAGCCATTGATTTCCGTTGTTGTACGGACTCGTAGAGCCAAAGTCTTCACGACTGCAGACTTTGGAACTTCAAAGCCGAGGAAATGAGGTTTTAGTTGAAAAATACCAGTTCTCTACAAATTTAAAAAGTTCGTTTCTGGACCGCCTTAAGTATTTAAGTTCAACGAAATGGAAAAACTAGTTGAGGTACGTACCTCAACTTAAGACTTATGGCTTTCTCAGCGTAGATCTGGTCTCGCGCGCGAGCCGGAAACCGTCATCATGTCTAGATTTGCTCTGATTGTCATTTTGGTGTTGGCAAAACAAAACTGATTCTTCAACCTCTTCAATTGCAAGATTCTCTTTTAAAGTCAACACATATCCAGTGTGGAATTTGTCGCAAAGGTCAGACGGGTTCAAATAAATGATTCATCATCAGTTTTTCTTTTTGAATCAAGGTCCCGCGGCCGCTGATTGCATCTGTTCCTGCAACATGAACAGACGGGAAAACAGTGAGCAGATCTTGTCACTTGCTGTTGTGCTTGACACATGCAGGGCTTCAGAGTTCTTCTCCGCTCCTGAAATTACACCGTCGACCCATCGCCCACCAGTCGTCATTAGGTCCGTTTACTTTTGGGTGGTGGGTAAATTGCACGCAAGGCACCCAAAGTCCTTCGTGTGGTGAAACGAGCTGCAGATAAGACGGAGAACTGCCGGACTGAAGCGGCAGGGAGACGTTCCGCAACCCTCCGAGGGCCGTTTGCTTCAGATGCGTTCAAGGGCCCGAACGGTGCGTTTGTGGGTCGGAGCTACAGGCGATGTTACCTTCTCGCTGACTGTTGTCAACAACTCCAGGCAGCCACCGGCTTCCACTCATTTCTGTGGTGGCTGTTTTTCTTTGTGTCAACGTTATATGATCATACATCATATGTAAAAAAAAAATAATGTAACTATGATTTAAAGCAGGTCAGACGGTCAGTTTCAACAGTGTCCAGTGGATTTTTTTTTTTTTTTAATAATCTGGTGTCTGCCTGGAACGATGAGAACAGTGAGTGTTGTAAAGTAATTTAAATCGTAAACAAGTAAACAAACAAACTGCTGGCATCATACGGAGGCGTATTGAGAGGCGTCAATGTAGAGCACATGTGTGGAAGCAGTGTGACCTTCCAACCCAGATGTGGTTGTATTATAGAGAGATTACAGACGATTTCTGTTACATTTACTTGTTTGTGGATAATAAGTCATTAAAAGACGAAGTCATTGAATAAAATTGAGGCTGCTCCCGAGAGGCAGGTCAGTATATTTCGGAATGTTAAATAACCGTAAAAAAAAAGCACTTTTCTTATTTATACGTCTGGTGACATAATTAAGCCAGAGTGAAGAATGTGAAACGTCATCTCCTCTGAAAACGAGAGGCTGAATTAAAACGAAATTGTGAACGTACTCGGGGCAGCGGAGAGTCTTCTGCGGTGCTTCCTGGTAACACGTCACTTCATTCCCAGAATGACAAGTGCAGGACTGCAATTATCACTTGGCTGAAAACAGGCCAGAATTGGCCTTTTTTGCCAAATTTACAGCAGGACTTGATCCCTCAGGCAGCAGGAAATAATCACCTCTGCGGGACAAACTGAAACATAGTCAACGCGTGTTTCACTCGGATGTTGATGGCAGAATCACTGAAATGTGTCCGAGGTTATTAAAGTCTCATCTATAATATAAACTCATTCTCTTGTATTGAGCTGCTATTCTGGGAAGAATTGATCAGTGGCATCATTCGTATTTTTATCTGATCCCTGCAGGTCCGTGTTGGTGCTTGAATTGTTCACTTTGTGCGGCAGAAATCGTCGATGATTATAAAAACCAGTTGTTTGCTGTCTCGTGGACTCTGCATCTCATAACAAAAGCTATCTTGACTAATTTTGTATTTCAGCTAGAATTTCTGCCTGCAGGCCTCCAGCTGTTTATTTTTCATGATGAGACAAAATGAGGCAAATGCTGTCATGCTTGTGGTCAATACGAGCTAAAGATCTTCCCACCACGGTGACTGCTCCCGCTGTTGTCGGGACGCGTTTGTGTGGCGGATCGCTGCGGGCCGAGCTCGCGGTCAGGTTAGTTT
>KV751377.1:1631197-1655878 GCA_001698575.1 Mola mola | reverse complement strand
CCACGTCTCCCTGAACAACTTCTTCGGCGCGGACTCCCTCCTGGCTCCGGGCGCCGGCGGCCACCCCGCCTTCGAGAGCAAACCCGAGCTGGAGAGACGCACGTCCAGCATCGCCGTTCTGCGCATGAAGGCCAAGGAACACGCGGCCAACATCTCCTGGGCCATGTGATCGTGTCGGACCGGAAGCTCCTCGTCTCTTTAAGACTCCTTTATTTTTTTATTTTCTTGTCGGCCCAACGGCCTGAACGCGCATTCAAGACAAAACTGTTTGTCCCTCCCGGGTCAGGCCGAACTTGTGTTTGTCTTGCGCTACCCTGAAATTTAGACCTGCGCCATGTGAGCGCCAGCCGAACTCCGTCCGAACATCTGGCCGAACCGGACGGGAAACAGGCTTTAGCATCAGACTTCCAGGGTGTTGATCCGATCAGAGTCGCCCCCCCTCGGGTCAGACCAGGCTCGGGTCAGGGTGTGGAGTGTCGGGTTGTGTTTGGCTCCTCGAACCACCGCAGCATTTCTGACCACTGTGAATGTTTCTTTCCGTCTGAAGACGAGCAGAGACAGACTGACGTGACGCGCTGGTGTGTGTGTGTGCGTGCGCGTGCGTGCGTGTGCGTGTGCGTGTGTGCGTGCGTGCTCCATAATCCGCCGTCCGCCTCCTGTGCTGTGTGTCTGCTGCTGCGCAGGTTTGTGTTGTAATTTTATCTGGTGGAAATATAATAAATGAACGTCCAGCATGATGGCACCATTTCTTTTTTTCTTCTTTTTTTCTTACAAAAAGAAGTGTTTAAAGGATAAATCTGGAACAATTCAGTATTTTTCAAACCAAAAATCGAATGAACTGATCCCACTAAGCCTGATATATTTTATTCCTTTGGACCACAGAAGTGAACACACACACACACACACACACACACACACACACACACACACACACACAGACTGACAGAAGTGGAAAAGTAAAAACCTTTCTGGACTAAACGTGTATTAATCTGCAGCTGATATATAAATACTGCAGCGTCCAGCTGTTTAAAGCAATTTCTGAAACTTTGTGTGAATAAAGATTTACGTCTTCACTGGACGCAGATTTAAAGATTTCACATCAAGACTCCGTTGATGTTGTTCATTTTGTTTTAAATACCGTTTCACAGGAGGCTCAGGAACATGAAAATGTTCCGTCGCTTTAACTGTCCTCTTTCATCAAACTGAAACAAATAACGACACCAGCTAACAGCTTCTCTCTCTCAAAATGATTGAAAGTCTGTGTTCTTTCTTTCTTAATTCTTAAATAAATGAAAAGAGTAAAAAAGAAAAAAAAAAAGCTCCCAGTGTTCGAATCCAAACCCGCCAAAATGTTAATTTACACCAAAATGGAAAACCAGTAAATAAATTCCACCGTCGATCGACTTCCCGATTGATTCGTCGGTGCGTCGTTTCATTATTAAACTGCAGCACTTCAAAGAACAAGGTTCTGATTCCCTCAGAGTTGGGAAGTTGGCCCATGAAAAGGCCAAAATAAACAGCGCCTTTGACCCTTTTTTCAATTATTTGTAAAAACAGCCCCATAACTCTCTAAAACTGCTCTTCTTTTCATGTCAGACTGTTTTCAGCGGTCAACTTACACACATTTGGTGCTTTAAGCGGCAATTTATGAGAAAAACTGGTTGCTGGATGAGTCAATGGCAATACAGGAACACGTGAGGCTCACTGATGGGCTTTTACTAGTATTCTGAGCAGCAGTGGAGGTCTGTGCTTCCACAGAAATGACTGAAGAAAGCAGTATTTTAATGTATCATGTGACGGGGAGCCTGTCGTCTCGCCACTCTTCCCTCGCTGACGTCCCCCCTGTGTTTCGCTCAGAGATCTCAGGGAAAGTTCTTCTATAGGAGCGGCAGGTCCGACTCCATTAGGACGTTAGGACTAACTGGTGTCGGATGCTTCGGATGGGAAAGGAGTTGGTTTCCTCGGGTCACTTCCTGGTTACTGTCACTCCCGAGCTGAGGAGAGCCGAGGTGTCCGTGGAAACAGAGCTGGATGCTTTGGCCGATGCTGCAGTGACGTGTTTCTCAGCGAGATGTATTCACGCGCTGTAGTTACAGTAGCTTCTATAAATGTCCGAAGATGAACTTGTCTTCTTGTCTCTGAAGTGTTTCTTCCATCGACTACAGAATATGTTGCACATGTTCTGTCACTCTTTGTGGGTGAACATTAATACGAGACGTGTGTTCAGCAGCGGCTTAGAAGCTCTGTGTCTCTTTTATGTGGTTATTTAACTGAACGACAGGCTTTTCTACAACCTCCCCGTTACAAAATGTAAATAATACAAAACGCAATCGTTTGCAAACGAACCACGTTTGGTTATAAGGATGATAAGGGTTCACAATGTGTTACTGAGATGGGACATTGAAGTCCCCGTACCTGCTTCTCCTTGGTTTCATAAACTCAGAGGTGTTAAAACTGTTGTTGAAGCCAAATCTGTAGCTTTGGAGACTCGTATGACAGCAGCGTGCACTAAAACATAAGATGCTATATATTAAAATGTGACCCCAGCTCGCCTTGTGAGTACATCTGTGCTTAGTGTTTACTCACAAAACAAACAGTGTGAGTGGGAGAAACTGAGACAGGCTAATTAGATTAATAACTGAAAAATCCCTAAAACAGAAAGTGAACGTTAATCTATATCTTCTACACTCATAAACACATAAGCTAAAATGGTCAAAGTGTTTTGCTATTTTACTTTTAATAACTATGTCCTATGTCTATATGCAGTACATATGAATAAACAATAGAGATGATCTACACGTAGCGATCATCGACCGCACTAAATACTGAACTAAATGAACTTTCCCACCACATTCTGCCTCATCGAGACACGCCGGGAAGCGTTTAACAGTGGAAGAGTCAGGATGGGGAACTCTAAAGAAGGAACAGGAAGGGGCTGGAAGTGCGGCGATCATCGGTTTGCCATCTGCAGCTGGCACACGTCTGAAACACAACCACAACATTGTGTCTCGAACTTCGACCCTCCTGCCGGAGCATCACGTGCCGTCCATGCGTAGTCCTGATAGTAACGTAATAATTATACATCTTTCAATAATAAAACTCCTGTCGTGCTTGTTTTGCTGCAGAAATGATCAGGATTGCACTATTTATTGAGAGGTAGCGAATCTTTATTTGGCAAAAATTAAATGAAAGCTCAGAGAAAAACACATGAAAATGAGGGAAAATATGTTTTGCAACCACTCATAGACCCACCAGTCACAGGCTGCAGTTTTTACTGCAGCTTTGCCAAAATGGCATCAGCACAGCGTTATGAAGTGGGGAAAAATCGGTTTCTTGTTTCTGTTTTTACTTTTTATCTCCCCAGCTGACCGACTCCAAGCGCTGGTTTTGTGACTCCGCCCACTCAGGTTGACCTCGTCCAAGCGGCGTGAATTTCTGCGTCAAACACGCCTGTAACTGAAACTCCAATCAGCACCTCTAAACGTGTCGTCCTCTCTGCCCGTCATTATCGACACACACTTGTGCGTGTGTGTGTGCGTGCGTGTGTGTGTGTGTGAGAGAGAGAGAGAGAGAGAAAGCTCCTGCAGACCAGATCCATCAACAGCTCTGATGGGTTTGACCCTCTCAGGTTAACCGCAGCCATTAATATAAGAGCTTCTCTCCCCTGCCTCCCCACTTCCCGCACTACCTCACGTGGGGGAGGACAGACCCGTGTGTGTGTGTGTGTGTGTGCGTGTGCGTGCGCACTCGTCTGTTGACAGGAAGAAATAGAGCCAGATCAAACGCTCTGCCAGCAGGCGGCTGAAAAATGGAGTCGGCGGTCACGTATGTTCCACAGCAGAAATCCACACTTGCTGTCTGCTCACTGTTGTTGTTCCCATCACTCAGCGCTGATGTTCTGCGTCTCCTCCTCCTCCTCCTCTTGCAGGAGAAAGACCTGCCCCGTCTTCTTTTTCCCCTGCAACCACAGTCTTTTCTCATCAGGCCTCACCGCGGCTCGCTCTAATATTCTTACACTGATTTGTGACCTCTCAGAGGTCATTTCTTATCAGATGTGGCAAACTTCCCGAGTGAAGGATTCTGCTCTTTCAAATTCTGGACTGAAATAAAAAGCAGTAAGAGTCAAGCGTCACAAATGTACCACTTGAGGCCGGAAAGCAGGAAATTAATCAGATTCTGCAGCAATATTTTTTCATTTGTAGATGGCATCATTTAAACGTTATGCAGGTTGCTATTTTCTATTTTTATGACTGATTTACTTGAGTTTTTTCCTCAGAATTTTCAGTGTTAAAGAGTATTTTTCACACCATCTGCACTGCCAGAAGAAATCATGCTCAACCTTATCAAAGTTTAAACAAACTGTCTCGGCCTTGAGAAAAAACACTCCTTTTAAAGAGGTTTGAAAGGCAAACGTCCTCGTCCAGTAGATACATTGCTGTGACATGTGAGGACTTTATCTCAACCCGCTGATGGAGCCTTCAAACTTAATTTGGACCTTCCTTCAGTGATTTGAATATGTAACTGCCATGACCTCTTTATAAAATCAGTGTGACCCATCAGGGCGGAGCAGGAGGAGACACAAGCCCACTCCTGTCCCATCCTGGTCTTGTCAGCAGCTCTGCAAGACCAGCGGTCAAACATTTGCGAATCCAAATTCCCAAAAGTCCAAACCGCCAGCTAGTTCGCACTTTACCGCCCTCTAGTGGTTGGCCGCGGTACAACGTATAAACGCATATCATCAGCGTCAAATACGTCATGAAAAGCTTATGATTCACCATGACGTCATGTTGGCATAATTCACCGTTTTACTCTTGTCTGCATTCGGTCAAGTTGATGTCTTCGCTGTGTTTCGTTTGTGTTTGTCCTTATTGTGCTGTTGTCACGATGTTTCGTCTCCTCATCACCAGCAAATCCTCCCAATGGCACCGTGGTCATTTTATTCTGACACAGCTTGGCAGTCTTTGGGAAGTCCAACTGCTTGTCATTAAACACTTTCCCTCCTTGCGCAGCCGTTTCTGTTCATTGTCTGTCTCCCATTATGTCACTTCCTGTTACTTATAGGGTCTTATCTCAGATTTAGGAAAGCTGCTCTGTCAGAACCTGTTACTGTATGTCCACGCTCACTTATTTCCTCTTCATTTGCACTGCTGTTTTGTTGTTTCTTCAATTCTCTGCAAATATGCAGCCAGGTGATGCCCGGTGCCTGTGGTTGCTTTCAGCCACAGTCCAGAATACGTGTTACATACACTGGATTTCTCCAGTTCGGTGATTCGACCATTGTAGCCGTTTCTAAATAGGTCATGAGATCAGCGCAGTACAATGAGGAAATGTTGGCCAGACGTGACATTGTGATGAGGCAAGAAATGTGAGAGGACACGTTGCGAAGGAGCGAACAAGGTTTTCCGACATTTTTCAAATAAGCTGATTAAAAAAGAATGAACTTCCACTGTGACCTCTGAAGGCCTTTGCCTTGTTTGCGGCGTGAATGCAGAAAATTTCAATTTCCTGATGTGGCTTCCAAAGTTAAGCGCCGGCTTGTCCAACTGACGTTCCAACATTTAAAACCGACGTCTCTTGGCAGCGAATCTGCCCTCCTGTCGCCGCAGCCTCCGAACCTTATTGGCTTCCTCTCTTAATGTCAAGTGTCCCGTCGCGCTGACGTTGTTGTCGGAGTCGCTGAAAATCTACAACTGCCTAATATCTCTGAGGGATCAGGGAGCGCAGCCAAAAACGCCTTTCAGGAGGTCCCTTATCCTCAGCCCGGGGAGGAAGTGGTCCACAGCACGCCTGAAGTGGCTTACGAGAGGCTATTAAAAGCCTGCGGCAGGATGCCTCACAAATCCAATTAGGAAGAGCTGGGCCTGGATCGGCACTGCCTGTCAGTCAGAGCCGGAGAGAGCAGGTGTCCAGTTACCAGAGGAACACAGTGTGTCCCGGCGACCGAGCTGCGTGCGTGTGTGAAGAGGCGCCGGCCGGGTCCCTCGGTGTGTGTAGTCCAGTTGGCCATCACCGATGGAGAATCTAATACCTTATCACTGATGTCATCTCCCCGCTGTGCGTGAGGCTTGACTGACATCACTCGGAGGCTGCCGCTCATAAGTGCTGTCATGGAGTCAGAGGCCGGCGGGGTGTCAGTATCAGTGAGTGCTTCTCACTAATCAGTTGAAAAGTGGGGCTGGGTTCCCCCCAATCGCCAAGATAAACAACTAATGGCACAAGGTTGTTCCATAATCCAGGAATTCTGTGGAGACTCTTCGTGTTTGAGTTTTGCGATGGGGCAGCAAGGGTCACGACCACATACTTTTGTCCTGATTTGACTGTGTCACAATACTCGGGGCTCAGTTTGATTCGGGTCAGTCTTTGACACGTGTGGCACCCGGTGTGGATAAAACTGTCACCTGCAGTGTCTGCGTCTAAAGCTGCGTCATTCTCTGCGATGAGAGTTCCTCTGTGAGCTAACGGGGCTGGGACGTCCAGTGCTTGGCAGGGAGGAGCAACCTGTTCACCTTGTAGATTTGGCTCCCGATAGAAAACCTCTCTGATGGAGCGTCCAGCTTTCTGAACCCTCGGGGAGTTTATTCGATGTTCCATCCGGGGTCCGTTGTCTTACTGCTGCCGGTCGTTTATCCTGCTCCGTTTTCTGCTCGGATCACCTTGGTGAACTTTGGCTGATCTTTTACAGAAACGGACACGATGTTGAATTAGTGCTGTTGGTGTTATATTAAATAAATATATATATATGGCTTCTTGGAGAAAAAACAAAAATCAACTTTTAAAATTGTTCCTTACGAAGAAAAAAAAACAAAACTGCAATGCTTCCTTGAATCGTAATGTTTCATAAAATGTCCCAGATCCATTAGCCAAACAGATAAATCCGTCTTCCTCCAGCAGATTCTTTCAACAAACGTGGACAGTCTGATGAAGACTGAAGACTTATCAAGGATATTTACACTCCAGAGGTAATTCGTTTAGTTTTTCCAACATTTATCTTTAATTAAACATGAAAGTGTGTATTCCACCGTCTCAGTCCCAGTGACACTCACCTTCTCCTCCTGTCCTCCAACATGCGCTCAGGAGACGTTGGTAATCAAGCCGTGGCGACGTTCCATTTGATTTCAGAGGTTGAAGACCGCTGAAGTCGGAACTCGGAAGAACTACAAAGATAGCTGCCTAATGCGTCAACATACGTAAGGGCTATTGATTAGTGTAAATGAGCAACTTATCCACTCTGAGTAATTAAATAAACCATACGGACACTCTTGTTACGTTGCCATCACGTAATTGTTGTTGTCTCCTGGTATTAGCAACCAATGCTAACAACAACAGAACCTGCTTTTCCAAATGATAAACAACTCGTAACTGGAACGCAGTCAAGTTGGATATGTCATTATGGGGTTTTTTTTGGGGGTTTTTTTTACATTACATACAGAACACTGGATTTCCTGCTTTTTTGTAAACGTCACATAATACACATAGAATGTTTTCATTAGTGTTAATGTTTCAAACATTTTACTATTTTTAGATTTTAAAAATAATGGCCTACAGCTCAAATAATAATAATAAAAAAAAACCTTAAAATAGTAGAATAATTCACTGTAACTGTGTAAGCCAAAATAATCATCATTAAAACAAAACAAAAAAAAAGCTTGAAATGTGTCATATCACATGTGATAAATTTAGAATAACTGGAAATTTAACTATGTAAATTAATTTGCAAAGAAATATTGACTTTAATTTTTCGAGACGAACAGGTGTGTCACTGAACTGTTGTGCTATTATGCGGACATAAACAATCAAATTCAATAATCAAACAGAATCTATCATCTATAAGCCATCTTTAATAAATGCTTTAATCAGTAAGTGGATGTTAAGTTTTGATTCCTCATCTTTTCTCATCCACTGTCAGATGTCAAATGAGGCGAAGCTGTGACCTCTCAGTAAAGATTGTTGCTCTGTGGCTTGAAACCCTTCTTCCAGTTGAAAAGCTCCCAGTAGCAGATGTTCCCGCTTTAGCAGCGTGTTTTAAAGATTTAAAGGAGTCACACTGTTCAGGGGTGATGCAGGAGTCCTCGGACGTGAGGGTCCCTGCAGAGAGGAGCCGTCCCGCGGAGAAGATTAGGAGCGGGGGTCCCTCTGATCCTGTCCGGGACCAGTCACTACTGCTTATGACTGCTTATTGCTTTATGTACCTTCAGCTAAAGCAAAGAAACAACAATCGTGGCAAGGATGATCCATTCGGTCACGCAAGAAATGGAGCTTTTTTTTTTAGCTGACTGTAGGTTATATTTGAATGATTATAGATTGTTGGCTAATTTATCACAGCTTCAAGCTCAGAGAAACTCAAAATGACTTCCTGAAAGCAATACATGCATCACGTAAACATGTTCACTGTACACTCAAACAGGCCTATAGAGTGAGTAAAAAGTAAAGAAATATGTACAAAAAAAAAAAAAAGACAAACTTGTTCCAGCCATTAATTAAACTTATTTCCTTTTTTTTTAAAATTACATACAGTTTATAGATTTGACCTTTTTGTTCATGAGGAAAATCATTCATTGTCTGAAAATGTCCAGATTGCCCGAATTGGGTTGGGGGATCTATGAATGCGTCACTTTAGCCCCGCCCCTCTGCCATGTCATCTTCCGACTTTTAAATGAGTCTACTATATGACGCACGGTGCGTCATATAGTAGGCATACCTACAAGATTTGCATCAGTCCGACATCTGAAAATGACAGAATGTGTCATGGTTATGAGCTTTTCTCTGGTTTTCTGTGCGAGTTTCAGTCTCAGTCTCTTGTATCCTGGTTTGGACTGTCTGGTTTATTTCATGTTTTACTGTGAAGATTTGAAGAGAGAGAGTTTTTTTTCACTATTCTATTTTTATTTTTTATTTTATTTCATTTTAATTTTTCTGAGGTGACAATATGTGATCGTGCCTGAAGATTTTACGGGTGGATCTAATTGAAGAGAGAGAGTTTTTTTTCACTATTCTATTTTTATTTTTATTTTATTTCATTTTAATTTTCTGAGGTGACAATATGTGATCGTGCCAGAAGATTTTACGGGTGGATCTAACGGTATTAATAATTACACGACTGATAATACATCCACAGTTTTGTCGTGGTGGTTTGTGCAACTTGAGAGGAAGATTTTCAAATTCAAAAAGAAGTGAGTGACAACCATTTTTTTTTTCCGAACACTTAAATATGTAAGAAAACATTCATCTCACATGTACGGCCCGTGTTCGGGTCATGCCTGCATGTCTACATGTCAACAATTTGTCTAGAATAAAGGAACAGCTCGGATGTGTGGTTCTTATAAAGTATGTACAGTATGTGGTGGAATCTGAACTGATTCTTCTGGCGTCACTGTGAGGTTCAATTCAGGGTAACCTGGTTCTGCATGAGTCCACTGGATGGCAGCACAATATCATTTACTTCACCCATTCAGACACGAACGCTTCATGATCAGATGCTTGTTGGAACGCAGTATCTGGCCAAAAGTAGGCGGACACCGCATTGAAAGAGGGCAATCAAAATTCTACAGCACAAAATGACATTTTGACTGAGGAATAATTATGTTAGATTATTAAAAGCCGAGGGCTGAAACGATACTTTCATCCAACTCAAGGGAGGATGATCTGAAATAAGGACACGATAATTGTAGGAACACACCTTTAATTATAATTTTTCCCCTTGGTTATCTAATTACATTATTGGCCTGTTGATAAGGTGGCGACAGTATAGCCTGAATATCGGTCTCACTATCTGGTGTGTCTTTTTCTTTTAAATGAATTATGTGTCAGTAAAATGAACAGTCAATAAAAATGTGGAAATGAAAGCGCGCGCAGCTGCCGTGACCTTTGGGGTGAACCGGATCAGTTCAGTGGCCAACCTCACAGATATTCTTCTTACAGAATGTGAGCAAATGGTTGCAGCCGGCGGAGAGAGGAGGCTGATAAAACAGCATGTGATTCATTTTGAAATTAGGTTGAAAAGTGCTGAGCGTTTGGATCTCGACGCCATCTGCTGGTCAAACTCTTTCCATCGGCGGACACAAGGGGATCCTTGCTTTTAATGTTTTTATGAGCAAATGGCAGCCGAGGTCGAAATATGACTTACGCCACGTTGTTTTCTCATAAATGTGAGGTCACGTGGCCGTTGAGTTTCAGGATGCACGTGACAAATGCATCGTCTTCTCCGCAGTCTGATATTTCCATCAAAGAATGGCACAGGTGGCTTTAAAAGCACTCAAAAACAATGGGGGTGGCACCAGGTGGGACTGAGTGCAGCACTTTCTCACCTTTAGTCATCGGCGAAGATGGAAGATGGCCGACGGAGCACTCAGTCTGCAGGGCCGGAGCATAAAAAGGAAAGATGGATGCACTTCTTACCTGGGAGATGAGAGAGCCATGCTGGTGGCGGAGCGTGGTTTTGTGTGTGTATTTTATGTACAGAACAGCCGAACATGTCATCCATCCGGCTTCCTACATTATCAGAGAGAACTGATGGCGTGTTGGCTGACTCCAGCGGTCGACCGGATTTAGCAAACGGCCCCAAATCCACTTACACCGGTTGAGACCAAATTTTCACTAAATGCTCATTCACAGGTCAAACATCAGAAAGAATAGCTTTCAGCTATTGATGTTGATGATATTTGGGGTTATTCTAGGGATGGTAAAAGAGGCTAAAATAAGGCTGGGGCCTCAGCTGGTTCCCTTTTAGGTTATTAGATGTATAAATTTATGTGAAATTTGTTCATTACATATAAAACCGTAATAAATTCATTCATTTATTCATTCAAAATCATCATACCTGCCTGACTAGAATGCAGAAAATTCACGGAACACACAAACACACACAGCCGCTGGAGGCATTTCTTGAAAATAAATCTGGTACATTAGAGCTCTTTTTTTTTTTTTTGTTGGAATTACTTTGCCGTGTACCCTGAGACATTTATTTTAACCTGAAAAGTAGTGATGCTGCCCAAATTGTCCGGGCATTATGGGTTGCTTGTCTCTTGCTTTGAGTTAGCTGCTAACTGCTGGGTCGTACAATTACATGCCAACAAAACGGAACACCCCTGTCTTTTGAGATGCACTAGGAGCATTGAAACAACGTTCGCCCATTTAGTGTTTAAGTTACTGCTGCAATGACAATGTGCAGAATCTGATCAGAGCTGATCTTTAGGTTCAGTTTGGAAGATATGGCCATGCATTGGGTTTAAAGATATTAACCGTGACCAACAGAATGTGAAGACACTGCTGATGTTATGTCAAATGCATCTACAGTAAGTATTGTGCTGCAGAGATATCTACTGAAGTCAGCGTGCTAACCAGCCAGCTCTGGCTGAATCTCTCTCAATGATAACACAATGAAGCAAATATTTCAGCATTACATACAATGTAAGTGCTGAAGAGAAAACGGCGAAGGTCCAATATATGGAAGTGTGTTTCATGCACTTGCACACCCAAAACATGCAAAAGCGCTGCAAGTTATTCCTGGATCAACATCTTTCTACAAGATAAAACTGTAACAAAACCCGCCTGCATACTCATGCAACCGCAGGTTTGCCTTTGGGAAAGCACCGAGACCAGTTTCTCTAAGTCCATGGAGTTCTTCCTGTAGCATTCGCCTTGGCCACCAGCCAGGCTGCGAGTCAGAGCCAGAAAGTTGTCCAGTTCTCCTTTTTCCAAGTTGCTAAAAAAACCCCAAAACATTAGGTCAGAACGGGGCCACAGGACTCACTGATTAATCAGGACTTGCTGAGATGAGAATAAGGTGCACAGAAGGTGTGAAACTTCCTCTGATCTACGAGACACCCCTCGCCCCGACTCGTTAAATGTGTGAAAGCCTGGCATGAAGCTGTCAGTCATAAACACACACACACACACACACACACACACACACACCGAGGCTGTGAACTGTCACGTTGTTGGGGATATGGCTCATACTCATGTCCACAAGTTTGCTTTAATTACCATCAACCAACAGCAAAACAACGAGACTAATTAACAGTCTGCAATCTGCCACCACTTCCAACCTGAGGAGACAAACAGATTTGCAACTTTTTCATACAACATAGTAAACATCATAAAGGAGACTGTCCCGATCACAAACTGGAAGAGACGACCAATGAGAGACAATTTAGGGCAACCGATCCCATCCGTATGTTTGTGAAGGTTTTAAGCTCATGGCGTCGTCTTCCCTTAAAGCCTTAAAGTTGGTTCCTGACGTGGTTGCTGACTGGTGCAGGTTCAGAGTTTGTACAACACGCAAACCTAAGAGCCAGTTTTCCACGGGCAGGAGAACTATGTCATAAAGTGTGCAACTCTATGTGTGCATTGCTAAAATATTTTTTAAAATGTTGTTCATGAGGTTTACTTGTTCCTTGTCACCCCAGCCCTTGACATAAGCGGTTCTCTGCTCTTAACCATTAAAAGTTGCTCTGGAACCAGTTTTCCTTACTGAGAAACAGTTTAAAGACTTGGTTCCAGAGTAGGAACTGTCCCCAAACAAGCGCAGGAGCTTGCTCGGACAGGCCGAACGGTGCCATCTTGTGACAGTTTCAAATGGGAAAAACTAACTAGCATTGGATGTCCTTTCAAACAACTGAGGTACCCGAGGTCTCTCACACACTTATATTTGTGACTAATGGCTATGGATGTATTACAGGTAAGCGTTTTCTTGCACTGACCTGGTTAAAGCGGTGTTGAGCTCCAGAATTCAACCATTTCTGGCTGCCATGCTTGATTGAATTCGGAATCTAAGCCGCTGTTGGTGCCTGCCTTTATTGTCCAATAAAGTTAAATTTCCTAGATTTCCGTTACACAAGTATCCAACAGTGAGGTGCACCAGAGCGAAAGGATTACACAAGATAAAACATCGAGGAAAATGACAAATTCAGCTTTGTGTGTGTGTGTGTGTGTGTGCGCGTGTGTGTGTGGGGGGGATTTTTTACGGTGTGACATATTTGATGGAATCATCTATTACTTCTATTCTGTTGCAGAATTTAGTGTTCTCAGTGCCGCCATGTACAGCAAAGGCAGTCAGGATGAGTCATCGATGTACATTTCTTGGATGAGCAGCTCCTTCGTAATGCATTTTCACACGGATGAGCAAAAAGGGAGGAAAACCTAACCGAAGTATAAAAATAACATGAAGCAAACTAATGCAATGAAGTCAATCACTCAATGAATACTCAAATGAAAAGTTAGCATTCATGATATATAGAAAATGTTGCTGTGTCACTTTTTACCTGCAAGCACCGGCATCATGGTAACACTGATGATATAACGCAGTTACTCTTCTTTATTTCGAGTGCAGTTGTTAGTAAAAAAGGTTCAGTTAAATTAAAAAAAAAAAAACCCAAAAAACTAAACAATCACTTAACCGAGCAAGGCTGTGACTAGTTACATTTTGCACGTTTGACTAATTGACGGACATGAAACAGTCTTTTTTAAACACACAGCGGTTGCTTTCTACCAAAAAGGGGGTTTTCAATTAAAGACCTGCCATTACCATTGATTAAACCCTTGAAATAATAATGTGGAACTTTAGCCCCTCCCCATCTCCGCTCACAGCTCCGCCCCTCGCCTGCGGCCAGAGCTTACATGCTCCATCGTCATTAAACTAGTCTACTATATGCTGCACAACGGCAAGTTCTAACATTGAAGTAATCCAGCCATACGTTGCGCAGATTCCCAGGAACAATAGGAGGAGCTACTTGTTCAAAGTCGCCTGTTAAGTTGATGTGACCAGGATCCTGGTTCCTCGGGTTTTTCTATGCAGAAGACCTGGGCTGACACAATTAGGTTTTTAGAGTCATTGATGTATCATAGATCAAAAGTTGACTGATAAAAATGTTCACCACTAAAATAAGCAAAGTCAAGAACATGCTTTTCTTTGGAGGTGGTCTTTGATAAAAAGTCTGGGAGACTGGAGGAGTGCACCATTCCATACCATTAGCTTGTAATGCTTAGCAGCTTTATGCTAGCTGCCATCTTTGGCAGCGTTTGATCAGGGGATCATTTTTCTTTATCAAAGCCTGTGACAATCGTACAATATTGATCCAGAAATGTTTAACCGTTGATTTAGATTTACAAGTTTTATTCATGTCACATTTGGGAGATTTCTAGCCAGATGAAATGCATAATAATAAAGGTCGTGGTGTTTCTGCATTTCAATGCAGAACATTACATATGTTTGATTAAATTGCAGGTTGGGGACTGTTAGCTGGGCAAAACAGACAAGCCAATTTTTTCTTCTCAAGCTCTGTTTATTTATATTTTACAGGCCAACTTATTCATTAAATTATTCAACAGATTAATCAGTTCCCACTGCCCTGTTAAACTGTTTGTTTAATGACTCTCCTGTTCAATTGTTCCAGTTCTAGCAAATTTACCTGCTGTGACTCATTGCTAAGTCCTTTTCTGTAATTTACTCTTTTCGTTATAAGTGGCAAAACGTTTAGGCAAACGGTTTTTAATCATTTGTGCGTTATATAAGGAATTGTTCAAGAGTAGGGTGCCAAGATGTAGGCAGTTCTTATGGACGCCGGGGCTGCAGCTCATGTTCCACAACATTACTCGACATTCTTCAGTACCTTTACCTTTATGATCATTTGCAACATGCATATCCGCTGCCCATTGTGTTGCAGACCAACATGCCTCTCAGGTTGCGTCTGGTGCTGATGGGCATCTCTGGAAACGTAGCAGCCCATGACACGGGCCTTCGCTTTGAATCGGCACAACACACAGTTACTAACAGTTTGAGCAAAGCAAACTGACGGGGACAGCCGGACAGTTTGATGACTGATGACCAATAAACGAAGCTCTGTAGGGTTTAACGGAAATATGTGTCATTTTTCTTAAGACTAATACAGGCTGCTTCTGTCCAATGAGGAGGAAGTTTGAGCTTGCACGGTATCGGGTTCTGTTCCGAGCTGGAGCAGGAAGGTGGATCCTCTTTCCAAGTTGGAGCTGAGCCTGGCAGCTACAATAAATCAGTTTGTCGTTGTACCGAGAGACAGTAGACACTGTTTTGACATATTATTGCACAACTGGACAAGTACAGATGAAAGACATTAACAGAAGGATCCCTTGTGAAATGTGACGACGTTCATCATTGGGGTGTAAGTGATTTGGGAAAAGTTAAATCTAATGTTCATTATTACATTGTATAGGAATTTTCCCCAGAAAAGGCCCGTTCACTGTGATCCACTACCAATTACTGCAGGCAAATTGGCATCGGCCTGCGTACCGTGTTTCACTTTATCAGCACTTTCCGCAGCCTGTTCGTGCTGGATTCATAGTTGTAAAATAGTTGATTTATGGCCGAAAGGAAGGGCCCCAATAAAGAGGCACTGTTCTCCTTGGTTACTGTCTCCAGGTAACAGCACAACAAATGGAATAACTGTGGAAACTCTACCCTGCGAAACAAAGAACAACACTAAAGGAGAAGGCAAAGGCAAGGATATCAAGTGATAGAAACAGAGGTAAAACAAGAGTGAACAGACGGGCATTCATGCAATAGAAGCCAGTGTCACATGGATATGTCCCCTCACCACCTGACCTGGTGAGAGTTTAAAAATAAAACCACTTAAACACATTAAATGGTATTAAATAGGCTGCACACCTCCGCCAGAGCCCAACAGTCCCCTTAAATTAAAACTCCTGGCTCCGCCCATTTAGCCACACCCAAATTTGATTGGTTCTTCTTTGGCAAATCCTCCCTCCTCTCACCAAACTTTGTTGGAATCCATCTAGTTTAGTTTTGACTTGAACCAACAAGCCAACCTGCCAACCAACAACTTGGTGACAGTAATAAACAATAGACTTAACACCAGAGGAGCCTTCAATTCAGAGTGAACAGGTTCTTATCATGGAGAGCCATGAAGAATATTAAACAGATGTTAGACCAAAAACCAGCTGTTGTTGCTGCGTGTCAAACACGGGGGGGATTGTGTCACAAAGTTGTTTGCTGAAAATTCGTGTTTATATTTTCACCACTAAATTCTCTCGTAGGTCAGAGGTTTTATGTCTAATGTGAAAACCGCTTGTTGCAGCTCTCTGCAATTCGTAAGATATTAACTGTATTCAATCATTACCGACCTTAAAGTATGTAAAATTAATATACCTTATGGCCTTGTTGAAAAACCTCCTTACGTTTCGATTCCGCTGCAGAATAGTCTGTTTTAACCAGAGCAGGAGAGCCGTTTTAAGGCAAACGAACATTTTGGATTGATCATTTTTTAACTGCAGCACCAGTAGTATAAGCCAATCGGAAACATAAAACCAACCACATTGGTTGACAGCTGCTGTAGCGTCATTATTCTTTTAAATGTATGGATGATACGCTGTGAAATATGTAAGGCCTTAATATTATCTGTGAATGATACAACGACTCTGATGGCTGTTATATCTTGGATCATTCTAAAAGACAGAAATGGTTATTGACTGTATCACCAACTGACTGCCCTCATGTTTGTGTGTGAGGACCGGGGCAAAAACTACGGCCTGTGTCTTTGTGCTGCTGTAGCTAATTACTGCACCCCAAATCCCTCCATTTGATGGCATTACTGTAGTATTTGTACTTCGGTGTAGATAACGTATTTTCTCTGATCATAATGTTTATCATCTCATACCTGTAGCTCGCTAAGACACCACTTTAAACTTTCATGAACATGAAAAAGTCTGAATACTGTTATGTATGTAAATCTGTATTTATCGCTCTAATATACTTTTTTTTTTTTTTTTATCATGTACATAATAAAATTAATAGTAATAACAATAAAAATGTTTTTGTCAAGTTTAATATTTCACTGTTGTTCAAACTGCCATCGCTTTTCTTCTCCTCACCTTTGTTGCTTCTGTTACGCAAGAGATTATTTCTTGCCAGACCTGACGGGCCTCAGCTGGAGCGCTGGTCTCCAGAGGGTTCTGCTGATCGTGGACCCACAGCAGCAGAAAGCAGACCATTAAGATTCAACATGAGGTTCCCAGATAAGCGGTCAGCTCTTCCAATAACGTCTACCTATTATTGACCATTAGCAATGCAGTATTGGATGTTGGGTTTTTTTTGGGGGGGGGGGGGGTCAATTTGAGATTCAGTCAGGCAGTCTTTTCTTCTTTGGAAACATGGAGAAGAACGCTCAACACACTTCAGTCATCAAGCTATTATTCAGCTATTATGTTTGTGCAATATCAGGATATGCAGGAATAAAATCATTTCCTCACATAATTATCAAAATAAAATCTTCTTCCCGCAATTCCCTTATGTTTACTTCTGCATTCAAAGTTGGAATTAAGGTTTTGAAGTGGATTTTGAGTGGAGATGAGCAGCATCACGCTGAAAAGAAGGAGAATGTGGCTGCAGCTGACAGCCAGGTTTGCCATTGACTAGCATTAACTCTTTGTGGTTCCCCATTAGACCTCTGAGCTTTAATATTTAATCCAATATGCAGGAATGTGTGTACGGTGCATGGCTACGCCTGTAAGCAAGAATTCTACACAGTATTTCATCTCCAACTGAAGCCAACGAGGTCACGTTATGGCTTTGGAGGAGCAGGGAAAGTTTGTCGGCAAACTGAGGCAGGTAATATTCATTGTAAAGGGATATTCATGGGATTCATGAGGTAAATAATAAATATTCGTTTTTCTTTTCATCCCAAGACAACTAAACCTACTCAGTCTAGTTGTGGAATAAAAACTGTATTTAAAAATTTTTCAACAAGCAGCCAAGGACATGTCAGACAAACTTACCTCATCTCAAAGACGATTGATAAACATGAAAAACATTGACAAAAACAACAAAAAAACACAACAAAACGTTTTGGTTTTCATATAAGCCTGACAAAGTGTGTACAATAGGAAGATGCCAATGGACGTAATAACTCTGATGGCTGTTGGATCTTGGATCATTCTAAAAGGCAAAATAACGAAATGGGTTATTGACTGTGAATGACAATATCAAATTGGCATATTGTTACTTTAGCGCAATATAAAACGGTAGATGAATGCTCAAAGTTTCTTTGCAACCTTGTGCAAAAAAGAAATAAGACAAAACAAACCAAACACTGAAATATATTTGAGATGTGCTACAACACAGCCACCATAATCTGCTGGTCCATCATCAATAGATCATCAATGTGCCTTGTTTCCCATTTCTCCAGGTATGACACTAAAAGAAATCCTGCAGCGCAGAAACATTTTCTACATTGACCACGGTTATAAATGGTTCACATCTGACTGTAGACAACCTTACTACTCTTTGCACTACACTTCATTCATAATTCATAAGGGGTTTAATATATGTGGCCTGGCTCAGCATCATCAGGACGCCAGGTTGACCCGCTACAGTCCGAAAAAGCTTCATTAGGGGTAGTCTGCGTGGAAGGGTAGCAGCCAAGACACCACTTTATTACAGGGGGAACAGACCGAGAAGGTTGAAATATGCTAAAGCTCACAAAGGTTGGAGTGAAGATCAACGAAACAGGATATAATGGGGTGACAAATGTTGCCTATAGGAGCCATTTTGTCATGAAAGTTGTGTGTTTTTTTATTTTGTATACATATTACTGTATTTTCTGATTGTTTCCTAATAGAGAGAATGATAAATGAATATGAATGACTATTAAAACTTAACAACAAAGCTGGTGGTGGCCAAAGACAATACACAGTAGGACCAGACCCTCTGCTGGCCATTTCATTCCCCCAAGCATAATTGCTTTGTGGTGCCCCCTTTGGTCTTTAAATCTAAACTCTATATACTTATATCAAAGTTAAAAATAAGGAAACACAGAACAGTAGAATGTAGAGAACAGTAGACCTGCAGAGAGAGAATGTTTGATTCTGAAGAACTGTGGAACAGATGTTTTTCAGCCGTTGCCGGCGAGGCAGAAGCACATGTTTGTGGAAGAAACTGTTGGACCCAACAACCCTGAGATTTCGGATGGAGCTCTTGAAATTGGCTCCATAAAGAAATGTGAGCATCTCCAGGGCAGTTTGCGCTGACAGCAGTGGAATTTAATCTTAGCGTTATGCCTGCAAAGGCTGCGTGTTTTCAGCTAATTAACATTTCACATACCTGCGAGTGATGCACAATGTCTTCCCACCATCCTGTATTTGTCGTCTCCTGTTGCCTTTTGGGGCCCGTATGCGAAATTGTTGCGGCAGCATCACATTTACAGCACCGGTCGAGTGCAAACGTGGAGCTCATCATGAAAGGGTGGGTACTTGTAAACCCTTTCAGGCCTATTATGTTGTGGACTTATCATGAGGTTGTTGTGGTACCCCAGCAATCCCTGCTGAGGCACAGCACATTGTGTTGAGATTGGGCGGATGCCCATGGAGGCCATCTTTGAGATGATTCTCATGACTCATCTATGTGATCATTAAGGGTGGAACCCTTGTTGAAATTGGGCTAATGTGCCTCTTCTGTCTTACAAAAGAAACTTTCCTTTCCAAGAGGACAAAAGCTGTTACTGTATCTCTCCTTTGAGAAAATAAAAGCATGAATACAGAAATGTGGCAACATTGGTGGCCTCAGCCAATGAGCACATCAGAAGCCACAGAACAGATACAGGCAGCAGTCAATAGGCTATTATGCGATTCTGAGACACGTTTAATGCCACCTAAAGCTGAGGCGGCAGGTCGTCACCTCACAGAAGGTCAAACATATTCTCTGGTCTTAGATTTTACACATACACCGGGAACCCCCCCATGGGTCTGATGGGACTTGGCACTGTGGTACAGTTGGCTTACGTAAGCGTTTGAAATAGATCTCGCTGTCGCAGCTGTAGGAGGGCCCAGGGAGACTGTGTGGGTATAAACACTTGAACAGTGGCCCACCGCATTCAGCGCTTCTTTTCAGTTTGAATAAGGAATGAGCCCAGTCGCCACAGGAAGGAATGAATGAGCTCTTCAAAACCCACAGAATGCTCTCACGCTCCAGAGAACAGAAAAAGAAACACACACACACACACACACACACACACACACACACACACACACACACATACACAGATGAATTAAGTAGGACAGGCTGTCCTTGATCTACAATACAAGAAATATTTTCTCCATGCAGCCAACCACAATGTTCTACTGCGGAGGACTGAAAAGTGTCTCAAAAAAAACCGCCTTTTTAAATCTTTGGCACTCAAAGTTAAAGATAACCAAAACCAAGGGTAATATTTAGCCAGGAAATTGGTCGGAGGTAAGCACTTTCGACGTCCCTGGAATCTCAGGTATGCAGAAATTGTGACTAACTGACTTACCAGAAAGTGTCAAGTGAGAGATTAGATGTCCTTTTGAGTTCGCTGTTCTCATTCGTTCACACCCGAGCGAACAGTAATCGACTTCTAAATGGCACGCACAGAATGTGTTGCTCAAACACTGCTTCTGAGAATAGCTGACATAAAATGCCGTGGTGTGTTCGCACTGACACCTTCATTTGGACTTGCTGCTCTGATAGTGTTCATCTCAAAGGCTGCCGAAAAACGAATAAACGAAAAAGAATAATGAGCGAGTTTTCAAAAGGGAAAATCAGTTTAGAGTCAAGCCCATTTAAGCGAAGCATCCGACAATTACCTTGCTTGTGTTGCCCTGTCTGATCTGAGAGGCTCTGCAGTGATCCCTGAAAAGCTCCATTCTTGTCTGAGATGGACCTCTCAGGTAACCAGTTGTTGGTTGGGGTCTTAAGTGCAGAGAACTAGGATCAGTATTATTGGACTGAAGTGTGGTTTGATGTGCCCAATTTGAAAACTTTCCCTCAGGTGTGACTGGGATTAATAATTTGTAATCAGGAAGCAGAGCTCAGAACATTGAGTGATCTTGGCCACTTGCTGTTCCAAATGAGACAGCTGCACATGGGGGCTGAAATGTCTCACTTTTTGGTCAAACGGGTATTAGACCAACAACTACAATGCTAATAAAGCTGAAAAAACACCAGATAAACCTCTCTGTGGAGGTTTTAAGCCGGTGTTGTGAGCAATTGCGAGCAATGTGTTTAACAAAGGTTTGTTTTCTGGAGCAGAAAGGTTAGCAACCATAGCATCGGAGCAGGCTATGAATTATGGTATTATCGGCCAAATCTGTTTAATCCCTCGGATAAGTTTCGTATTTTTCATTTGAATGAATTAATGTTGGTCAGTTTAATCTAAAACAGTTTTTCACATTTTAGAAGTTGACGATCATGCAGTTGCATTTTACTTGATCATTACTTTTGTACCACTGTGATGATAATAATGACTACAGCAGTAAGTTATAAAACACTGCTGTAGATGGGACTGTATGCTGTGGACATGATGGTATTGTTGTGGATGGACAGGGCCCTTCAGAGACTGACCTGTCGTCACCGGTGGACGTCACTATTTGTGATGATTCAGACTCACTTTGTTCAGCTGAAGACCACGGGGGAGAATGATCCACAGCCGCAGTCACACCGACGTGTAAAGCCTGTACGTCACACACGTTCAGGGTCTTTGAAACTGCACTTTGCCTCAGTGACATTTTCTTTGACAAAATTCTGACTATTTCAGCGTCAGCTATCAGAAGTTACACCTATTATCTTAAATAAAAAACACATGTAAATGGGGATTAGTTGGAGCATTTAGAGTAGCTAAATATCCAACTAATGTATTTCCCTCTGGAGATGATGTTGGTCAAAATATGAGTTCTAACAAATACTAATGTTGCCTTGTATCTGCTGGAACATGTCCTTCAGGTTTTATAAAGTGGAAGTGTGTCAGGGTATGTGCTTTCAAATTCTGTCACAGTCCCTAATGGACTCCTGGCATGGAAATACCTAAAAACAGAGCAGGCGTCAGTGACAACAGAAATCGCATTAAGTCAGACACAGAATGAACGTGAGGAGCTGTGGTGGAAGTGGCCTTTAAAGTGTCTTGCACAGGATGGAGGACGAGTTGGAAAGTCAAAGGGACTTAAATTGACTGAGACTATGAATTTAGTTTGACTTCTGGAGCCTGAATGAAAAACAAAAAACAATAAAAGCTACATTTCATTTAGCTAACAATGGCACAGTCCTCTAAAGGCTGCGAAGACGTCATTAGTTGGAATCACATACATATATATTCATCTGAACATTTTTTTTTAAGTACTACTCATTGTTTTCCCCGCATTGTTGTCTTTACAAAAATAAAAAGAAAATGAGGCCACGATGAGCCCGTCTGCACTTTTGAAATTTCAGATGTGGCTCAGTTTCTCTATTCATGTGTCAAAAAGCCCAATTAATCCGTTTATTTCTCGGCTGCGGCTCAGATGGCAGAGTGGTCGTCCAGTGATTGGAAGGTTCCTGGTTCAATCCCAGACCAGTTGACATGTCGAAGTGTCCCTGAGCAAGACACTGAACCCCAAACTGCTCCTGATGCTGAGCCATCAGTGTATGGGTGTGTGAATGGTTAACTCTCCAGGTGGCAGGAAGTCCAGGTAGTCCACTTCACCAGTGTATGAATGTGCGTGTGAATGAGTGAACGCAAAACCTGTAAAAGCGGTTTGAGTGGTCAACACTGACTAGTAAAAGCGTCTTCTATATAAATAAAAGGACCATTACCATTTATGCTTCATGAAATGTTTTCATCAGGGCCTCTTGCTGATGGCTTGTGTTTGCTCACTAATGCGGTGCCATTACTTGCTGAGATCACAGCTGGTCTTGAGGTACCTGCAACAGATGACTCATCTTGCCTTCTCTCTTTATTTTCTATCTCCACATCCACTTCCACATATGCATTTTAACATCTTTGGAGCCCTTAACTGGGTGATGTAGCGGCGGTCTCCCCAATGAAGTTGCATATCTGAATATGTTTAGGACTGAGACATTAGATTAGAGTGACCTCAGTGTGTGAAATTGGAAACATTATGGAAATCATCAAAATGTTAAACCTATCAATGTTCAATATTTTTGCATTACCTAAAAAAAAAAAATGTATTGCTTGTGCTCTTCTGTGGTGTTTGCATTATGATCCAAAAATCCCCCAAAAGCTCTACACTGACGTATGACAGTACAATTCATTACAGTTACACACCAAATGTGTATTAATACAAATTTAATATTATAATAACATTTAAGGTGTATTTATAGATACATGCGGAGGTTGAGTGAGTCACCCCTGTGTGAGTCACCCAGGGAACGCTGGTTTGGGTCTTTCCGGAGATTTGATTGACAACAATATATGTACTCATTACTTCAGTGAAAATTATTTGTGTATATTGCTGTGGGTCATGTTCCCCTCCAGGCTTGAAAAGGGAAAATATGTGGTTCTCGGCCTCAGACATGTTGTAGAGATACTTTAGAAGTGCTTTCGCTCCGTGATAGATTTATGAAGCTGCTTTCAAGCGCAGCTTTATAAATCTAATGGCAGAGAGAGAGAGAGAGAGAGAGAGAGAGAGAGAGAGAGAGAGAGGAGGAGAAGAAAGGAGTTTTATAGAGTTTTATATCTCGTCTCAGGGTCCCCTGACTGCCTGCACTGTTTTCACAGCATTGCAATAGCATCTTAAAGACTGGATCCTCAAGACAATCAATTGTTCTCCAGTGATCTTTGAGTGGACGCCTTTCCAACATAAGACAAGAACAAAGATGTCTCTTTCTGTAGTAGCAATAATACATATATTTTTACACAGAGTATATATACAATTTGTGTGTTGTCATACTGTATAATTTAGGATGACGAGAAACAGTGGTTATTGCTTTTATTCAATAATGTGAAAGCTAAGAAAAATCACTTTTGATATGAATTCAAATTTTCTTTCTTTGCATTAGTACTCATGACTAAAATAGAGGTTGGAAAGGCAAATATAAAGAGGTGAGAATTAAACACATCGGACTAGCTTCCCCAGTGTGCAGTGTGTCAGCATGACTTAAAATTAACAGGATTAATTGTTGGTCAAATAAAGCCAGACATGTTCAGTTGACACCGGAGAGCTGGGTTGTTGATCCTAATGATGGGTGTGCACATGATCTGCACCTACTGTTGGAGAAAACCCTTCTGTGAGGAACTTTAGGGGATTTTTTTGCGTATCTAAAGCAGACATGCGTAGACTCAACATGTCCGATTCATTGGCACAGGAGCTGAAAAGATGAGGGTAACCAGATTGAATTAACGCCCTTTCAGGCTTGATGCACACTGAAAATTACGACATAATGACATGAAGTGTTTCCTCCCCTGCCTTTACTGCTCAGCAAACAATTAAATGAATTAGCAGACACGCTTTGCATAACACACATCTGTGCACTTTAATTAACCTATTATCTGTGAAAAACGCATTACCAGACAACGTTTCTGATTTGCTCACGGCCGCTCTGAGCATGGGCAGAACCCTGCAAGCAGATCAGTGGCTCCTGTAAAACCTTTAGGGTCGCGTTGCCTGCTGTATGTGGATAATTAGGCTTTGATTGGAAACACTGAGTCAACCGCAGCTTTAATTTCTCAAAACTATTTATCTTGACTTTGATTATGACAAACTGACAATTTCCTTTTTATTGGCAGCCACGGTGGAAGTGGATACCATCTGTGGCTGAAAACATGATAATACGCACACACACAAAGACTCTTGACTCACTGTAGACTTGATTTTGGCTGTAAATTGTTGATAATAGCCTCACTAAAAAATTGTTTTCCTGATGTCTGAAGAAGGCCCAAAATGGCACTTGTGGAAATATTATTA
>KV751377.1:1614799-1628787 GCA_001698575.1 Mola mola | reverse complement strand
AGTTTGACAATAACAATGATAATTAATAAATAATAATTAAAACGATGCAGGTCAAAACTGAAGTGATTTCATGCTTGAGCAGCTTCAGGTTCCCTCTGACAGAAGCGTGCAGTCATGTGGATTGGGCCAAAACAAACACCTGTATTAATTATTTGCTCGGCTCTAGGCATTAGGCCTGAGTCTCTCGGTTACATTATCAATGAGGTAGTTTCTGGAGGTCAGACTTGCAGAACTTCACATCCACAAGCACACGGGCGCTTGATGTTTGTGAGTCCTGAGTGCTCCTTGGCATTTCGAGATTGGCTGCGCTCCCAACTGAAACAGGAGAAAAAAAAGATTGTGATTTGTCAAGTCAGAGGAAAGCGAGTCAGCCCAGACGTTTTTTTCATGGTCAGCCTTTGTTCAGAAAACAAAAGCAGGCAGTTTGGCTAACCGCTCGGGACAATGTTAAGGCCGGGAAACCGTATGCTGTTGCAGTGCCACTTTTTGCTGAGTGCTCACAGTGTTGCTCTTTGAGTCACAGGCGTGCTCAGCAACGAATTACAGGCTTTCAGTCGGTGTAGTCAAAGCCCACTGACATCACACGTGTGTACAAAACATTGATCAGACCCCACATCCACTGTGGTGCAAACGCAGGCAGTGTGATTTCCAGCAGTTTGACATGTTAGCTAACAGGCTAAATACCAGTAATTTATGGGTTCTCTTTGATGTGATAAAACTGGCACAACTTGACAATCCACACAAAAGCCTGGTGCGAGGTAAAGCGGTAGTGAAGAAGTTCTTTATTGACTGGCATCCTTGATTTACAAGTTATTCAAGTCCCCAGAGGCAAATCACAACCCTGGAATATGTCTGGACCTGCACACCAGCTGTGGAGTCCTAGCTGAAACGCAATTCACACCGAGCTTCGTGTACATTTCACACACTCAGCCCGAACATATTTTTCTGCTTCTCAGACTTCATCATTCGCTGAGTCAAATAAAGACAAAACTAATTTGTCACCGCAACTCCTGAGTTGATCCCACCACTTAGTATCAATTTTCCTACTTCAGGAACCGCGTGCGCTTTCTCAGGTTGCTAATAAGGCAGAAGTAATAAGCTGCTGGGTACCGTTTTAGCACGTTAGTCGTGCGTTATGAAGAAATACACTCAGAGGCATTTTTTTTAAAGACAGTCGACTAATTAGACACGCTGTTCTTGGAGCATGAGCAAATATATAGGAGGAAGCTAAATCTCAGTGCCTTTCAGTGGATTTAGGAGATGCTCAGCCATAGTGGGTTAATGAGCAAAGCTGTGTGTTCATTTATACAATAAATATATATATATATATGAGGCCGTCCTGACTCAGATGTGCTGTTTTAATTCTGTTTCCACATTGCATGCAAACGTCCACTACAAAGCTGTCTGCCAGAAACCAGACTGGGGATAAAAGCTCTTATGTGATAGGTGGGTTTGCTTAGTATAGCCTCTTTTTTTGTAGTTTGTAAACAGAAAATCACATATTTCACTTGTGCATTTTTAGTTTTTCTAGAGTTTTCTTGTTTCAATGTTCTCATATCCACGTGGCAGAGGAATTTACATCCTATGCTGCAGCTCACAACCATATGGGTGCGCCCGAATACTGGACTTCCTCAGCAACAGACCGCACTCTCAACACGAGCACTGGTACACCGCAGGGATGAGTCCTCAGCCCCCTCCTTTTTTCCCCTTTTCACACATGACTGTTCCCCCAGCCACACCAGCGGCAACATTATTGAATTTGCCGATGACACCACTGTCATAGGGCTGATAGACGACAATGAGTCAGCCTACAGGGAGGAGGTTCGGCATCTGAGGTGACGGTGTGACAAAAATAACCGGGATCTAAACACTTCAGAAACAAAAGAAATAATTGACTTCAGGTGACTCAAACAAATCGAGCATTCTGAGGAAGTGGAGAGCTTAAGTTCCTTGGAGACCACATCTCGGCCGACCTCACCTGGTCCACGCACATCTCTCAGCAGGTGGGGAAGGCACAACAAAGACTGCCTGTACTTCCACAGGAATCTCAGTCAAGCTCACCTACCCTGACCCCTGTTGAAAAACTTCTACCGCTCCGCCACTGAGAGCCGTCTGACCTACTGCTGGACGGTGTGGTTCAGCTGCTGCACTGCAGAGGACAGGAAGGACCTGCAGCGGGTGGTGAGAGCAGCAGAGCGGGTGATCGGGACATCACTACCCCCCCGCAGTGACACTTACGCTGGCAGGCTCCAGCAGAAAGCGTTATAGTCAGAGACCCATCGCACCCTGGAAACCCCCTTTTCTCCCCACCGGAAAAAGAAACAGGACACTGGGGGCAAAAAGACACAAGAACAGCTTCTACCCACAAGCTATAAAATGCCTCCCCGTCCCCCCCACTGAGTGACTAACCATCCACCCTCGGTTTAATGGGCCGTGCAATATAATATCATTTCATTCATAATCTTGTACATACAGTAAATGTTTCCTGCTGCTCTGTTTGTTTTTTTACTCTGTTGTATAGAGTTGCTTATTTGTGTTTGCTTATTTTTTTTCCATTTAATCGCACGTTAGGACTTGCCGCTAAACTGATTTTCATTTTTCCTGTAACAGTGGCAATACAGATCTGTTCATATTGATATTTTGGCTTCACTTTCCTGTTGTCCATCTTTTTACAGTAAATTGTTAGGACACTGAACTGTATTACACATAAACCTCCATGATTATATAGAATATATACACACACACACACACACACACACACACATAGTAATATCTTCCTGTCGCATGCACTTACCTTACCAATCTTCACAGTTTTTAAGTGTTGCATGATCACTTTACACTGTTAGGGAACCGGAGATTTTCACATTTGTTTTTACTTTCAGGTTTGCCTTCAAGGCTGAGAGTGAAAGTTCATTTCTGGCCTTGAGGCTGCAGTCAGGAAAACAGTCAACACACGGACCTTCAGAGGCACTGAATTTGCGAATTTTAGCCATTATTCAAAGCGGCGATCGATTTCTGCAGATACAGCAGGACACGAGGGAGGCATTCATTTAAATTGTCACGTCCAAATTGCGTACCTGTGCTTTTGTGCCGAAGCACACGTCTTCCGGCCATACGACGGCCAAGAAAGGGCACTGTGCTCGAGCATGATACGGGGCGCTCACTCCAGTCAAACAATGTGGACTCTGAGTCAAAACGTGCTCGGGTATGATGACGGTCCAGTGTGCGTGTGCGGAAAAGTCACAAGGTGTGAGCTTAAACTGAAAACATTAGTCCTTGCCCTCACATTTTACTCCAAAATGTTCAAATTAGTACGTAGTAATTAAAAGGACTGAGGCAAAGTAATCTCTAATGAAGTCTGTTGCAGAGTTGCTTCTGGCCAGGTCAAGGTTAGTTGGGAAAGAACAAAAAAAACCTCGGCTTTCTATTTGTTGCACTCGTGCAAATCTCAGGGATCTTTGGTCAAACGTTGTTGCCGAAAGCTGTGAGCCCGTTAATCCCCGTTGTAGACGTGTTGTGGGTGGCAGGGATCTCGGTGCAGAGTGTGTTAAAATGAGGCCTCTGTCTTTTTGTGTGCTATAGGGTTTCTCACCTCTCGCTGCCATTCAACAGGATTAGAAGGAAAAGCGGTCGGCGGTTACTTGCATGGCCGCCCCCCTCCCCGTGGAGCCAATTCTCGCCCTCTCAAGATGTATGGCCACGCCAAAGCCTGGGGCTGAAATATAATCTGGAGCGCCACACAGCAAATCACACGGGCTCTGCGGGAAACAATACACCCAGGTACTGTATGGTGGAGGGGTTGGACGGGCGAATGCTCATAAGAAGAGTGGATGGTATGAGCTGTAATAGATACATGCATGGTTTTGACAATTTCAGGATTGAAACTATATATCAGTTGCGTCATATTGGCCTTGAAACGGGGAGGGAAGACGGTGCACTCATGGATCAAGTGGAATTATCAGCCAGGTTAATAGCTTTGCGAAAATGCTCCTGAAGGCAGCGTCTTCTGTCAGACTTGAACAGCGTGGGATGTTTCAGCCCTTGATCCAACAAATCCGTCTCGGATTAATGAATGTTGATTTTTCAGCGCTTTTAAGGCTGAGACTTACACACTTTTTCAAACACGTGTTGACAGTCTAAAACCTCCTCTAAAAAAAAGGATCTGTCTAAATTTCCCAACATGATTAAATCATGGTTTTAGACTCACATTGTTACACAAACACAATCCTAGTTTTACAGGCTTAAAAACTCCTGTTGCTGCAACTTTGTAGGTTTACCCTAAAAACTGATGCACTTTTAAAATGATAAAAAACCGAAAACGAAACACAACCCATGTTATGTTTAGGAGTTAGTTCTGGACGCGAATGCAGAGACTGAGACTGTGGTTTTGTGTAAAAAAACAAAAATAAGAATGTTTTTCATGAAGGCTTCTGAGGTGAAACAAATTTGCTGATCATAGAGTCCAAAATCCTGACAAGCTTGGCAGGCTGGGTTGGAAGGCTTGAGTTTATGGAGGAAAACAGAGATAGATTTAAGAACAGAGAAAGTCACCGGAGGCAAATTTCTCCTCCGCTCACTGCTCCAGCACTTGGCCGCAGCTGAAGCAGAACAATCTGACGATGCGTGGAGAGCTGAACCAGGTTTAATAGTGCAGTTGATGAAGAGCAGGTGTGTAGCTCAGGAAAAGCCGTGCCCAACCTCTCTGTCAAAATAAAAGCACAGTAAAAGAAACAAATGCGTGACAAATCGTCAACGTACTGTTAATTAGGGTTTCCAGAGGCACGGCCAGGCAGGAAGGCCGAATGAATGTGCCATGCTTGAGCAACACTAGCACGATAAATTTGTGTCAGGGCTCCCAGCGAAAAGCAAGCAGTGGATGAATCTCCACCAAATGTGTCAACTTCCAAAGCAAAGACAAGAAAATATGCAGCCCTTATTTAAGAGGACCTGCATAAAGGCATCATTTCTGCAGGCAATTCCTGGAAACTCTGTTGAAAAGAATGAATGCAGGCAATGTTTGGGACCTGCTGCTGTAAATGAGCTTGAGTTTTTACTACTTCAGAACGCAACTGAAAAAAAGGTTTGTCCTGCCAAAGCACATAAGGTCACATTTAAACAGTTTAAGAATTTTAAACAAAGTTTAGGTAAGCTGTGCCAAAATAATGTTGGTTGGTGTTAAATTGTTATACTTTCCAACCAAACGCAGATTTTGGAATCAGTCCCCTCCCACATCAGCAGACCTGCTCATATTTCAGCTCTCTATTAGACTGTGACATTAATTTCTCTCTCTTTGTTATTTCAGTTAATTATGGCCAAAAAACCCCCATGATTTTCGACCTTTCAGTGACCTTGACCTGTGACTTTTGTCACCAGAAATCTAATCAGCTGTAAAATGGCCTTAGATACACCTTTGATAAAACAATGTAATCAAAATTCATTCAAGAGTTTTTGAATTATCATGCTCACAAATGACACAAATCATGGCCCCCTTGACGGAAATTTGGCCATTTTAAATATTAAAACAAAAAGCTACGTCGAACAAGGAGGTCGTGCTCCCGCCCGTCTGTTGGTTGGTAGGTTTGTTTGTTTGCCATCAGGTTTACGCAGAAACTACTGACTGTATTTCAAAGAAACGTGATCGGAGGATGGGGAATGAGCCGACGAAGAACCTACAGGAAAGGGTGGATCCTGGAATTTAAATTTAAGGGGATCGTCGGGTCTCGGTGATAGTCAATGTTCTCTGCGTGCTTCTGTTTGTCTCTCTGTATTTGTCATAACTACACTTGATCAACAAGCACAGGAACCTGATAGCGTATTTTTACACCTCAAAGAGATGAGCTGAGGGTTTTATTTGGTCTCAGGATCTTACACCCAGACAGCAGAGCAGAACAGTGCGTAGGGGTTTGCTACAACAAGGTGAGATAAGTAAGAACAAAGCATGCTGTCCCATGGTGTCAAAACAAGGCCTCCCCTTTTACTCCTATAGAAGCTGTGGCATTGACCCAGATCCTCTGCAGTCTCACCGAGATTAGGTACAGAGACTTCTCCAGACAAAACTATCACACTACTGACTCCGGCACCAGGCAGGGCCTTCAGGCATTTCGGCGATATTTTGTTTTCTCTCGAGTTTGTTATTGTTTTGGCATGATTCTCGGCGTTCCAGAGACGTTGGAATGATAAAATGACTCGGCCTCAATGTTGGATTTCCCCAAAAGCAGTTTTCAGGCGTCAAACCCGATAATTAAAACTGCAAAATTCAAGAAAGAAACTCCCTCTCTTTGCTTTGTACTCACCTCAGATGGAGATATGGTTTGTTTTTATTTCAATTTTCTGTCTGCTGGAATGCAGTTTCTGAATTTGGTGCGGTAATTAGGCCAACTGTGTTTGGACAGATTACTCACTAATCCCTGTGCCAAAACTGTGCCGATACAAATAACTTATGAGTTGGCTTCACTATTAATGTCAAACAAAATTACGTTTTGTATGTTTAAATTGATTTTATGCTCTAAAGTCTTAAACAAACAGACTCACAAATGTGGTTCCAACATGTGATTTGCAACATGTCAGCAAAAAAGATAAATATGTATTGCAGGAGGGAAAATGAAGAACCTTATAATTAAGTTTTCTCAGCGGTGGAATTTCGTCATGTCGTTCGTGGTTATTCTGCGATGATCATTTATTTAAAAACAGACATGGACAAGTCATAATATTCACTGACAGCATTGCGTTGTGTGCTAATGAAAACTGAAAACACACATGGGCAAAACGGGAAAAGCACAACAGAAGTGAACGTGCACAAGTCTTCAGTCAAAGATTGCTGACTGCCTGTTTCGGTCACCTTGTCGACAAGATCGAAAACAGCATATTTATGGAGTCTTACTTGGGGTGTAGATCTCTCACAACGATTTGATTCAAATCTATATTCATGTGATTTGATTCGATTTGACTTTTTTACAGTTGGATTTTGTCTGTGTGCTGGTGTGCCTTCTTCTCTCTCTGCACTTTCCCCCCTTTTGCAGCCTTGACTAACTCAGTGTGGAGATGTAACTGAACTGGCAGCTGCTGCAGGTGTGGCTGATGAGCCAATCAGTGAGGAGAAGTATTTAAGAGACTCCCAACCATAGCTCCTGTTTGAATGTCCTGACACGAGTCAAAGGACTGCAGCCAAAGCCAAAACAAAATTAGTTGAGGGCCAATCTCTGTTTTAAAACTACAAGCTCTCAGGTCAAAGCTTTTGTCAGTGCAGATGCGATTAACTCTTGTTCAGGAGCTCTGGACAAGGGGGAGTTTTACAGCTCAACTGTAAACACTCCTTGGCCAAATTATCCCACCTTCCAGAACTTTAAGCCCTCACTTTCATTGATTAGGCTCACTGCACGTCGAGTGATGGCCTAATGTTTAAAAACTGTAGAAGTTGGCCGCTTGTTACCAACTCAAACTGCTGTGCAATTTAAAGTTCAGTCAGACCACCAAACTGTCGGTCATTTAAGTCACTGTAGGGATCCCCCAGTTCCCATGTGGGTAAACATGAGGAAATGTGTATGAATTGATGCACAAAACATTAAAACATGCTATACTGGAGTCCTCAGCAAGACAGAACAAGCTTTTGTAATATGAGGACAAGGAAGGGAGAAATGAACATCACCCAGCTACATCACAGTTCTTTACATCGAGCACTGGCTTCAAGATATCTGGTGAATGGGTTCTCCCTAAAGCTACTTAACTTCTGTGAGCTCTTTCCTTCTCTCTTCCAATTAGACACGTCGCTCCACTTTCTCACAGGCGGTGGCTGCTTTTGACCATATGTTGGCCTGTCCTTTACCTCTTTAGCTCTCTGAGCTGACAGGAAAAAGTTGGTCTTTTCATTGTGATTTGGGTCTAAAACCCTTGTTGGCTCCCTCTTTTTCATCTTTATTTCCTAGATTTCTGATATGTGCAAGTCCTGACGTAGAAAGAAAATTCACTCCAACGATAGCTTGCAGTGTATCAGGAAGTCAGGCCACGTGGCCATGGTGCACTGGATCTTCTGAAGAGGGGCAAAAATAAAAAAATCAATATTTAGGATAAACATGATTATTGCTGGAAATATAACATAAGATAAAGCTTTTTTTAATCTCTCACTGGGGAAATTCACGTGTCACAGCAGTACAAAGGTCAGAAACAGGGGAGGAAAAAAAGGGACTGAGTGTCATTAAGCAACAATTTTGAAAAATAGAAATAAACAGACAAGTGTAAAAAGTAAAACAAAAACTAAGATCAATACAAAAGAATTATTATGGCTGTATACATTATTTACACTAATTACACCTTCCAATATAGAGTCAGTGTGGATAAACGGTCCCCTGGTTTTAGTGCAAACTATTGAGCAAATAAATCTAAAAATATTTCACAGTAAAAAGGCACATGAGAGATTCAAATTGGAGTAAATATCATACATTGTTTGCCGTGATGATTATTGACCTGTTTATATTGTACTGGTGTTGAAGAGTCGTATGGCGGTTCGGAATGAACCACCTGCTGCTGGAGGAGCTGCTCAGAGACTCCACAGTCTCATACAGTGGCTGAGAGGTGTTGTCCATGATGGATGTCAGCTTGGCCAACGTCCTCCTCTCGCCCACCTCCTCTAGGGAGTCCAGTGGACAGCTGGGGATGGAACTTTGCCATTCTGACCAGTTTGTTCAGTCTTTTCCTGTCCCTGTCCGTGTTGCCACTCCCCCAGCAGATCACCGCGATGCTACCACAGAGTGGTAAAAGGTCCTGAGTAATATCCTGCACACTCCAAAGGACCGCAGACCCTTCAGAAGGTGGAGGCGACTGTGGCTTTTCTTGTACTGGGCGTCAGTGCTGTCAGTCCCGTCCAGTTTGTGGTTTAGGTGAAAACTGTCTCGCTGCCCAAACTCTGGAAAATGTGATCACCATCTCCTTTGTCTTGCTGGCATTATTGCACAGGTGGTTGCACTCACACCAGTTGACAAAGTCCTTGGTGACCCTCCTATATTCCTGGTCCTTCCCCTCTGGTACATGACCAACGATGGCTGTATCGTCGGAGAACTTCTGCAGATGACAGTCCAGTGTTGTGTCTGAAGTCTGACGGCTAGAGGGTGAAGAAGAGAGGGCAGAACACTGTACCCTGAGGGGCCCCCCGTGTTGCAGACCACCATATCAGGCACGGTCTTTATGCCTCACATACTGTGCAAATTGTAAAAAGCAGACACTGTAAACATGTCTTTTGAATAAACTGTTAAAATCTGGTCTGACAGAAACCAAAGTTCTTTCACACCAGCAACAGAGACGACAACAAAGGTGGTAGAGGACGTCATGTGCTAATTTGCATTTAAGTTATCCAGTTTCATCGTGCATTGCAGAAAATAATTCGATGCAGTCTAACTAGCTTTATATATCCGGTGTAGCTGTTTTGCTAACTTGGCAGACGTGTTTTTTACTTCTGAAGAACCCAAGCCTCCAGGAAGTGTGTCAGGTTTTGTAGCCAGTTTGATAGCATTCACCAGCACATGATGCACGCTAGCCTAGAAGGAATTAATCCCTTTGAGTCAGTAACATTGAAAGTCTAGAAGAGATGCATGATTAAACAATTCTATCCCCATTAGTTAGCGAAAGGCTGAACCCGGAGTTAGCATGCTCACCATGTGATATATTAATCTGAGTAATTTATTCATGGCATGAAGTCTTGTTTGGCTTTATGCATCACTGAGGAACATTCTTAGAAATGAAGTGCAGTCAGTTTTCATATAGTCCCTCCACTGACATTCCAACCAGGACGTTACAATGTACAGTATATTCTAATAACAAAGACTTATATGACTCTAAGCCTATTTGAAATAACAGTTATTTCAAAAACTGATTTGTTCTGATTTGTTCCTGGCCATGTGGATATCGACATTTTATTCCCACCACAGCCATATTTACCATTTTACCAGACATTTCTAACACCCCAGCCTGTAGCAATGGAGAATCTCTGTAAATTGGTTTGTTTTGTTTCAGTTTCATAGTTTCCTCTAAATGCCTGAAATGGAGAGTAAGGTGGGGAAAACAAAGACTGTATTGAAATACAGAAGCCTGACACAGCAACGAAAGGTGGTGTTAAAATGGCGTTTAATGCGAGGACAATCTGTGGGTGTGTGTTAGCTGCCAGTGAGGAACAATGGAGGGTGTTTCCTGTTGGAATCAAAGCACCTCTGCTACTAGCTTCCTGTGATACCAAGGGAGTGTGTGTGTGTGTGTGTGTGTGTGTGTGTGTGTGTGTGTGTGCGCGCGCGCCTGAAATAGTCTGCAGATATCATACTTTTAATATTAGCCAATGCTCCAGAGAGCTGCTTCACACGACCACAGCGGCACCGTCTCAGCATTCAGCTACTTACTTACACAAGAGCGCTGTCAGAGGTCGTGGACCTCGTGGGCTCGGTCTGCGCCTCCGTGCGTAAATCAACAGGTGTTCCCTGCGTCCGTCCTGACATCACATCCTGACAGCACTGCAGCCAAAGAAAGCACAGCCAGGACAATACGAGGCTGAGTGGTGAAAACACACGAGTGGCAGAGAGTCTCAGCAGCAGTTTTATTCCAGAGTCGGTTGTAGCTGGTGGAACTTGTTTTGCACTTACTTTGAGGAAGAGCTGCACAATCTCTGGTTTTAGATACATGGAGAAAAAAAAAAATTCCTCCATTATGAACTCAAGGTTGCATAACATGAAAATAAAAAAATTCCCCTAATAAAGTGTTTTTGGACATCAGACACCATATTTCACTGCAAGGTTCCTGCTCAAATCCCGCTTTTGGGTCAGGTGGTTGTTTTTCCTTTGTAAACGGTATAACCTTAATATTGCTGGTTGTTACAGTGGTGTTGCAGGAAGCTGCTGGGAAGTCACCACCGTGAAACAGACTTACAACAACAATGGAGGATATCAAGGTGATTGTGTTCATGATTCACTGTACGTGGCTGTTTACCACAGCGTGAAGATAAGACTTTAAGGAGCCACTGAAGGCAGCGAGAACAGGAGAGTGTGGGAAACTTTACTTCACTGTTCAGATGACGAAGCCTCAGCTCGATGCTGCAGGAGAGTATGCTAACGTTAGCAAATGTGGTCCAACACTATGAACTATTTAATGAACTGTAGCTACACTGTTGACTATTTATATGCGTATAGTTTGTAGTGTATTTTAGATCGGAGCCTGAAGCGGTTTACCCCACTCAGTTTCACTGACACGCTGAAAGATGGACGACGTGTCACCACTTTCTCACGGTGTACAAAAATGGAGCCAAAATAGCCGCAGTATGAGCGCTGCCATGTTGCCCCGGTAACATCAAGCCAGTATTGATTGCCCGCCCAATCACCAGCAGAGCTCCGCTGTCAATCAAGATGTTTCACTCCGATGCATTTAATGCATCAAATAACTAAGTAAAACCAAACTTATCAGAAAAATGAACATAGAGTTAACATTAAATGTCAGAAACCCCCTTTAAATTTAACCAAAGAGTGCCTAGAATTTAGTTTTAACCAAGTTCTACCTAAAATAATATAGGAGGTTATGACCTACACTGCTGCCAGCCACCAGGTAGCGATAGAGAGATGGAGTGGATGAGTAGAGTCGAGCTGACTGGAGCTTTATAGAGGAGGTACTCTGCAGTAGAAACGGAGCAAGAGTTACATTTTTAATAATTGAGAAACCAAGAGTAAGTTTCTGCTGTATTTCCCCTCCATGTGTAGACACAAATCAGCATGTGCATGGGTGTGAATATAGTGATCTACTTTTCAGTTTGTTAATATTAACACACCAAGAATGGTATCGGTGCACCAGCAAACGCCAAAAAAAGACGAGTTGGTTTAAAGATAAAAGGACAAATATGGAATACAAGGGGTGTCCAAAGAGATTGCATCGAGCGTGATATCCTCTGAGGCAGCTGTGTGTGTGTGTGTGTCTGTGTTTACCTGCACTGTTTATATCAAACGAAACACTTTATCACACTAAGCTTTAAACAAGTTCGGACATGAGAAACACGACACGTCACGACTGAACCTCACTGTTATGACAGAGTTGCTGTGCCAGAAAGTTCCCGAAGATGAATCTGTTCACTCGTCTTGTTATCTGAGGGGCCGTTTGCATTCCAGTTTTCCTCGCTCTCTCTCTCTCTCTCTCTCTCTCTCTGTCATTGTGAACAAACAGGTTTCGGGCATTGTGAGAGATTTTGTGGCTACAGGAAAGGGTTATGTTTTGTACACCCATTGTTGACAAACAGGCAGCCGGCTCCTATTGTTCTGCTCTCGAGGGGTTTTAGCGTCGTCAGTCCGATGTTTAAATTCCTCCGTTGCGTTCTGGACGGTGTTTACATCTCTGGACAGTTTGCTTTGTCTGCCGTGGATGGTTTTTCTCACTTTTCCTGCTCCGTTTATCCACGGACAGGATTCTGAAATCAAATCAACAAGAAAACCGCTCAGAAAGGTCACTGAAACGGACATTTACAGACACATTAGTGCAAATGTAACTTTTGTGCAGGATCAGTTTTCTGAGAACGAAAAGCGAGCGCGGGTGTGGTTATTGCTGTTTACTGGCTACCAGCAACCAACTCTTTGTGACAACAACTTTTGTCACTCCTGAGAGTGCAGGGCGAGTTCATGACCCGGTGAAATGGCTTCAGCGAATAATGATAATTTGGACGGGTTTTGACTTAAGTTCAAGGGCGGGGATGGACAGACAATGCAGAGAGTGACGTCAGGGGTCCGGCAGGGGTTGATGTTGACATACCATGTCTCCCTGGAGAGCACTAATGTGAGATGCAGAGCCAATGGAAACACTGAGGACATCGCTGCATTTAAAAGAGGAAGAAAAAACACATTCCTGCAGAGTTTCCAGGAAGACAGAAATGATTTTTGCCAGGTGTCCTGGTCATAAAGGGCTTGAACCGTCAATTAGTTTGGTCCTACAGAATTATGTTTCTAGTGGCTCTAACATTAGATTTAACTTGGTGGTCTAATATCTTTGACGTGACTTTACGTTTGTGAAATGACATTTTAAAGAGAATCAAAGCAGCAGCGCTCATTAGCATTATGAACGACAATGTCTGTCTGTTGTCTGGTGGTCAGACTAAATTATCTCAACAACCTTGAATCATTTTTTACAGACAATAGCAGTATCCAGAGAATGAAGGTTATATTTTTTCCCCCTCTGGTGCTTATGTCAGAATTAGGTTTGGAGTTGTTTGTTTAGCGCTAGTCAGCAAACTAAGATCATAGTAAATAGGTAGACGTTATACTGCACCATTGATGTTTAGTGGAACTAGACGTCAGGCACAAAGATGCCATCGACTTTAGTCCAATAACTGTCTGCCGCTTGAGCTTCCAGACGTGAAACCCACTGAATATGCAAGTTTCCTCCTGATACGTAAGATCCGTCCCCTGTTTAGTGGGGTGCAGAAGGTTTATATTTTATTTTAATAAACAGGAAGCAGCGCTGAGAGACGCTGTTGTAACCAGGTCTGAAATAACTGGATCATCTGCCAAACGTCTGCTTGTGAGACGTCTCAGACCCTCAAAAAACCCCGATGGATAATATTTAACTCGGGGTTAACACTAACATTTTTGGCTCCTTTTTTTTAAAAAAAAAAAATTTAATTATTAGAACAGCGTTTCAACACTAAACTGCTCAATGAATCTCCACTACTAGTAGCTTTCACGTCGTTGTAAGCTGCTTCATTCTCATTAGCTGTCTTTTGAAAGCTGAACTTTTGGTTGCTCTGAGGTAATTTAATTCCCTGCTGTTCCTGTTTGCTGTGTGACCTTCAGCCCGTTGTGTCAGATGCATGTCAACGGCCTGACGCAGGAAATGCCTGACTGAAATAGGTGATCATGATCATTTACATTATGTTCCATTTCCTCCATGACCAAATATGGAAATGTGAAGACTCAGACCCTGACTGAAAACATGCCAGCTACACAGCCGGAGGATGTAAGTCAGGAATGGTAAAGCGTGCTAAG
>KV751377.1:1595371-1614748 GCA_001698575.1 Mola mola | reverse complement strand
CAGTGACAGGAGGCTCCAAACGACAGCCTGAGCTAAAAAAATCAGTCAACGGTGAACTTGACCTGGGTTTTGTGTTCATATTATTAAAGACAATAAACACCAGAAAACAAATCACTGTACCCCAAACAGCACTTTACAAACTTATTTTTACTAGACCATCATTTACACTCAGATGTATGTATTGACTTCAGTGTGGACTTTAGGCTCCTTATACACAAATATTCTCAGATAAAAAGTTCAGAAAATTACAAGCGCAGACTCATAAAAACTTCTCAGAGCAGCTCTGAGGAAGAAAGGGACACTTTCCTTCATGAGGTCATGTTGTTCCTCTAACCGCTGCAGTTTGTCCTGTAATTGGGATTTATTCTTGGCGTGGTGTAATTATGAATACTGTTTATATTATCTGAGATTAAAGGATCAGCCATACGATAGCCAAGAGCCTTTTAACGGGAAATTCTGGGGCCATATTTAGAAAAAAGTACTTGCACAACCAGTTTTTTTTTTTTTTTTTTTGTTTTCTTAAAATTCTAATAAATCTCAGACCTCAAGAATTCAGACCTTTTACAAAAAAATTCCCCATAGATCAAGAGATAAAAGATGCTCACAGCATCCTTGTGAGGACTTCGAGAGGCTCAAACTGAACAACAAAGATGTGAAAGAAAATATTCCCAAAAAGCAGGATAATCTTTGGATAAAATAGCCAAGTGGTGAGAAAAATGTCTCAACCACACCTGCTCACATTTACTCAGAAGAGCTGAACAAGTTCAAAACACTTGACTGGGAGACACGTCTTAATGAAGGTATTGATGACACACTGTAAACAAAGACAACACTGTCAGAGGAGGTGGCGTTCAAGCATATGATCCCTAATCAGAGCGAAGCAGAGAGATGTTTCAAAGTCAACCAGCCATAATCCTGAGATCTGAAATCCCGGTTTTTAATGTTTGTCAATGGAGATAATCCCCAGAAGAACTTCTTTTTATTGTCTGAGCTGACCATTTCTCTCACTGTGTTGCATCAGAAGAATGTATATTTCCATAAGTCTCAACTTTTTATATGAAGCATTTTCTGTCTCTGAGGTTCGAGCCAAAACGATTTCATCACAAAATGATTTTCATAAGAGCTACAGAGCAAAATAATCATAAATCAGTTTAAATCAGGAGTTGATATTTTCAAATAGACCCTATTGGGAGTGTGTGAACCTGTAGGCCAAAATTTAACTTAAGTTCTGAAATTTACGCAACATTCAACAGCGCAAGTGTGTGTTGTTGGTTGTTTTAATTCAGTCAAAGTTTTGGTTGTTTTGTTTGTTTTGTTCATTAACAGTGTTTTTGAAATATGCATGTGCAAAGGCAACCTGGGGTTAGTTTGATTCGAGTGACCAAAATGAGCCCCGGCTCAGTTTGGACTGTGTGGTGGAAATGAGTCTTGTACCTTGAGACTCTGTGAGACACTTGAGAGGCTGCAGGTCTTGTGGCTGTTCATTAAAAGTCTGCTACTGTTGAGAACAACGATGCAGGGAGAGAGCCACATATCAGTCCCACACTGTGTACTTTAAAACCCAAACACTGGACCACTGTATCTCGTTTCTATGGGAAATCTTTATGGGTTTTAACAGATACTATAGGTGGCTGATTTACACTGATTTACAGTGCCCCCCCTCACCTCCAGACAACACATAGTGTGGCTCTATTGTGAGCACTGACCCTTTTCTGCGCACAAACAAACCACTTCCCTCGCTTCCTGCGCCGCCTGCTACCAGTCTCGAGGCGTTCAAGTCCTGAGTATTTTAACTCAAACTCATGGGGAGTTTGCAGCATTTAATGTGCATTTCACTTATTTCAAGGCTTCTACACTAGCAGCTTGACTTTGTAATGACAGTGTTGCTCATTTGGTCGATTTTCACCAGAGTTCTGGAGAACACCTTCCCAGACTGAAACAGAAAATGCCTAATGAGAACAAAAAGCCGGGGAAACGTTAGCTGGCTCTGGCAGTTAACTGTGGTGGGGAAAAACAAGTTTACATGGTGGTTTGGTTTGTGAATCCTTCAGCCCTTTTTGATATGAAAACCACCTAATTTTGTTTCTTTTAAATTGAATTTAGTGTTTGTTATACTTCTATGTTTAAGGTTTATTTTGTATCTAAGTCTGTCTGTAGCTCGTTCACTCGTTAAAAACATTAGAAAACTAACATCCGGCTGTATCACTGCCTCGGACGTACGCCAGCAGATGAATTTCAAACCGTTCAGTGATCTCTTAACTTTTCATCTGACCACATTATGAAATCTTTAACTTTCCCAAAATGGCCTCCTTTGTTCTCTGTGCCCGTTTAAAGAACTTCAACTTGCTGCATCGAACCGTACCTGCTAAACATCCATGTTAGTATTGTCATTCTGCGCATGTTAGCGTTTAGCTCAAAGTACCACTATTCAGTAGTGTTGAGTTAACACCATCCTACCCAACTGAGCTGCTTGAACCTTAAAATTTAACCTTAATTAATTTAAATGTTTTGCAATATTTCAAATTTTTTTTTTATGAATATATCACAATACTTTTTTTCCCCCCCCAACAGTCATATATATATATATATACAGTAAACAGTGATTTAGACATCATACATCTCAAATATACACATTTTACATTTCCACATGTTAAACAATTAAGTTTAGGGCCTTCCTGCTACCTGGAGTGAACACTGAATTTGTCACTGGGCTCATCTCCAGACACAACGATGATCTGCAAGTACTTGATCCCATGCAGGTCGTCAGCATTTCATCTAGTATATTTCTGACTTCCTCTGCAAGGCGGCAGCAGCAGAAACAAAAAGCCCATTTTGACAGGAAACATGGCAGGAAGCCACTACCCATGACGGGAGGCTGACCCTGCCGGGCCGGGCCGGGCCGGGCCATGCTCCGTCATACGTCCAGAGCCGGAGGAATGCAGCTCTTTTGCGTCGGAGTCAACACGACCTCGCTCGCCGCTGTAAATCCAATGCTGCCTGTTGAGATGAAGAGACACAAAGGCAGAGTCTGCGAAACAAAACGGACTGTTTATTTGAATTCAAAATGAATCTGGTTTGGGAGGAGTTGGCTTTTGGCAATATTGTGTTTTCATCATGAATCATTAGAAGACAAAAAAAAAAGTCATGATTGCCAGCAGGGAGCACAGAGAAACTTTAGCTGTAACAGGAAACAAGGTTTTGTTCTACGGGGAATTTCTACATCTTGCCAAAGAGGGGAGTGAGAACTTGGTTACTATGGCGATGAGCAGTGGAAAAACACGGCCATGGGCTGTAAAAAGAGGCTTATGTATTGTTTTTCCCATGTCTTGTGCTGTCCTACTTGTGCGTTTGCTGTACATAGACATGGGTGTATTTAGTGCTGGTTGTTTTGCAACAATGACAGGACCCCCTCTGGGGGAATTAGCCCTGAATGATCTTAATCTCACAAACAAACTGGGGTCTTCAAAGTGCCCGCACTGGAGGAAGTGCGTCGAGATTAGTGCTGTCATCTATCCCCGACTCGGCGCAGGAAACGACAGACCCTCTTTCCCACCATCAAAGGCGCGGCAGATCTAACACAGAGCACGTCAGTCTTCAGTAGTCTACCACTTCAAACCTTCTCCACGCCGAGCATTTTCTTCAAAGTGACCTTTCTCCTGAGAAAAATATCCCGTTGTCGCTACGCCCAAGATCCAAGTTACTATTGAGATGTTTTGTTTTGTTGCTTTCAAATTCCTAACATCTCAAACCTTGCATGCTATTGCAGCTATTCCACTGTAGGCAGCCTGACCTGGAATCGTAACTATCCAACACGTTTCGGGGGCGAATCGGACCAAAAAACAGGCCTAAAATTGTGTAGTGTGTAGCCAACCTTAATTTAAGCAAATCCTTTATTCAAATAAAACCGCACAAGACAATACTTTGTGTTTGACCTTTTTCAGTTCACGCTTATTCTTAATTTGATGACAGAAACCCGCCTGAAGAAGTTGGGAACGGCCAACAACACCTGACTGGAACGTTCCATGATTAAATGAAAGGAGCATCCACGAAAGCCTCTGTCATTTATTTACATAGATGGGTCAAGGTTCCGCACTCTGTGGAACGTATGATTGTACAGCTTTCCTCAACAGGTGGGCCCGTTGATGGGTTGGTAATGTCCCAGGTCTGTTAGCTCAGCTATTGTAGTTTTATTTTTTATCCTTGTATTTTTACTGTCTTATTCTATTATGCTTATGATGTTTTTTCTTACCTTAGCCCATATTTTTTTTTGATAATTTAAGTAGTCTGGGATTACTGACAGTATTTTTCTTTGAAAAATTGTACAGAACTTTGGTCAACCTGAGGTTGTTTTTAAATGTTCTCTATAAATAAACTTTGAATTGGTTAATGTCAACATTATGTAATATCTTTGTCCCCTAAATGCTTAATTTGCATATCATGAGCCCATTTAATCTAAATTTTTTACACGTTGAGCATTAAAACATCAGAGAAGTCGGGTGTTTTTCCAATATTTTCTTACCAATGGTTGAATTTCGATGAGTTTGATGACGTGTCACTCTGAGTGAGGCACATCGCTGTTTAATTTCTATCTAATCATTAAATAATTGCTAAAAGACTAAATCTAATGGTGGCGTCAGTACCTTATATAAGTGTATATTCTGAAAGGTTCTGGCTTTTATGTCTTAATAATCTTCTAATGTAGTGAACATTCACATTTTTGGTATGAAATGATGAATCATCATGCCTGAGTTAGACACTCTACCACATATCCACAATTATTTGACTGTCATGAAATGGAAAACTGGCTCATAAATCATCACATCCTGTGCGTTCACATGAAAAGACCATGTCGAAATGTCAAAAAGTACAAAAAAACATTGTCAGTGTCACATTTTCCACATGCTTTGATAATAACATGACCCTTGTCCCAGTTCGTATCACAGACAACCAGTTGTAAGACTTTGACATTAGACATTTCTGTGGTCCTTCTTTGACTTATTAATACTCGTGTGTTCTTGTGTCTCCACTCTTACTTGTGAATCAGTGGCAGTAATTTGGCCAGTTGATAGAATATTTCATAAAGACATGCACGTATTCACTCGGAATAACTGAATCCGCCTCTGGTTTCAGGAAATGACATGTTGTGTGCTATGACATAATCCTCCTCACTAGACTGACTCAATCCACTGTGAACATGAGGATAGAAGCCTTAAAACTGATAGTTTCTTGCGGAGATCATGATACCATCTACCTCCACTGCCATGATGACCCACCATTATCCATGAAATTGAAAGCTGTGAATTGGTCTTTACTTATCTTTTTTTTTTTTTACACAATGTTCCTGTTAACTGAGGTCCCACCCTCAATATGCAATTTATGTGGGCTCCTCATTGCCATGCCGACAGACAACAGGAAGTAGGCTTCAGCTGAAAATCTTTTCTGAGATGAAACTCTCATTCAAGTGGTGTTAAAAATGTAGGGACCATCTTGACCTGTTCGTGGCTTCTGAGGTGGTCGTGCCACAACGAACACGACATTAACCCTAATTCAATCCTTCCTGTTTTAATATTGTTGTAATATAAATACTGTAAAACATGCAGATAGCTAACATTGGATGTAGGGGCACAAAAGAGAAGCCGTTTGACTAGAAAAATGTCGACACCAGGAGATCAGACTAATGAGCAAAGGTACAATTCTAGGAAACAGGCAAACTCAGGAACCCAAAGACAAACCGGATCGTGCACGAGGAAACTCACGAAAGATACGCTGGACCTCTAACAGGAAACTGAAAAAACAGGGGTTCTTTTTTGACAAGGTGCCTCAGATTTGGACAGTCAGAAGTGGGCTGTAAGTTACAAAAAGTAAAAAAAAACAAAAAAAAAGGAATACAGCTGATCTCAGCCCAAAGACATACAAGAAGCTGAAGGCTGAAGAAGTTGATGGGGCAATTGTATCCCAAAATGTGTCAAAGAAAAGTCTCTGAAACAAAAATCTCAACACTAAAACTCAGAATTTGCAAACAAATTATATGTGTAATCAAATTTTTGGTCTTGGCTTTTAGAGAACGCATGCTTTAGTGTTCTAACAGATCGGACTTTTGCCCTCTGGGTGACTGAGCTGTCACTCAGACCTTAACAACCAATAGGAGGGCTTAACTGGCAAGTCTGATCGGGGAGACGTGTGGTCTAAAAGTGTTGATGAAGAGTTTTAGTAGTCAGCCACATAGGAAAAGCATAAACGCAAGTGCATTAATGACGGCATTAATCAAATGATTAATCCCTTTTTCTTTGTTTCACGTTGACTAAACTTTATTGGAATTGACTGTAAATACACAAACACACAACAAATATTCAATGCTGTCATTCAGTGCAAATGAGGTAGTAATATGTCTTTATGTAAGGACAGGAGTGAATCTTAAGGGCAATTACCATATTTGTCTGTTTTTTTTTTTTTTTCAATGTATGTCAGGAGACAGGCCAGACTAATTGCACTGATCTCATTAACTAACTTAACCAGACTGCAGACTCTTCAGGTCCAATATAGCAGATGATGCTATGATGAGACTATAAACCCAACACTAATTGGATGAAAACTAGAGACCATCACAGCAGCTTCAATAAGACAAAATTATCTGAGAGGAAACAAGCCTGTGGCTCTTGGAGTCCCTGTTGCATCTTTTTTTTTTAAGTGAAGGGAAAAAAAAAAAAAAAAATCCAATTTCCACACAAGTGCTCTACGTGCTTTACGTCATGGAAAAACACAACAAGCCACAAGTTCATCTGACACATGGTGACGCCCCACCTCCCCCGATGAATTTCACGACTCTCCAGCTGATTACACACTTGCAGCCCCTAAACAGTCATAATCAGTAATCCTATAGTGGAGAGCGACGGTGAGAGCCACAGAGGAATTGTTGAGGAGTGCAGAGGTCACGGCGCAGCTTTTGTGAAGAGCTGAAGCGACATATAGCGACTTCCATGTTTACTAAAGAAGGTAATCAAAGTCGGGCAATCAGGGATTGGGTGGTCCGGGTCCTCGCCAGGTACAGCAACCTTCAAGGACCATCAAGTGCCATCATCTTTACAAAGACTGCTGTGTAGGAAGTGCTTCTTGAGAAAGCTTGTACTTCCCAATGCCGGTTTGTTCCGACAACTGAATAAAACTGAGGCGACAGTACAAAAAGAAAACTCCACTGCTGCTGTTTTTCAACAAATGCAATTTTTTTCAATGGAATCGCTTTCTGAGCTCCTCCAGATAATTTTATTATGTGACTATTTTAACAGGCTGACTGGAACTCCAAACCCCCTCCCACAAAAAAAAGATTTGCATTCCTCTCTAAGGATTGATAAGAGTAAAAGTCAAAGGTATAATTTGATGGAAAAACTTTTTCATCCACCCACAGTCCAACAACATGCAAACTGGGGGTTAGGTGGTTAATTGGTCACTCTAAATTGCCCGTAGGTGTGAATGTGAGTGTGGATGGTTGTTTGCCTCTATATGTCAGCCCTGCGATGAACTGGCGACTTGTCCAGGGTGTACCCCGATGAGGTGTACCCCGATGACGCTGGGATAGACCCCGCTTAGGATAAGCGATAGAAAATGGACGGAGGGATGGATGGACCAGCAAAACACAGGCTGAATTGTTTGAGAATCTCCCCCAAAATAGAAGATTTGTTTTTTTTTTGAATTACCCCAATTTTTGATAAATGTGGATCCAGAATCCAGACCATGACCAAAAGTGAATATTTCCTTGGATCACACCTAAGCCACATGCTAACTTTCATCCACATCTGTCCACACCTTCAATCATGTCGGTCAAAGTCATATTTGCAAAGGAAATTAAAAAAGTCCTCCAACTTTTTTTCATGTATATATCAGACTATCTTAGCGTGCGGTACCCCGACTGGCGCACTGCGCGTTATCAGCAAGTGTCCTTTAGTTTACAGGTCGGGCAGAACAACGGAGAATAAGAGAACACAACCACAACTTTACTGTCTCGCTGGCATATTTGGTTTTGTTTTGTGCAGATACGTCCCTCTAATGTTTAGATTTATTGAATATGCGATGTGGAGATTGACAAGAGGAACATTGGCATTAATTGTTATGTCCACATTGTGTATCCGTGCTTGTGCTCGTGCAGGAACAACCTTCCAAATGCGCCGTGGCCGAGGAATTGTAATTGTACAGATGGCCCAAGAATCCATGTTTGTCATGATTCTGGTAAAAGTTATCATGACTCATCACATGCTATTACTTCTTTCTATGTGAGAACTCGGACATTACAGATCAGAGGGGTCTTAAAATTGAACATTTGAACCTCAAACGTGAAATAAGTACTGACAAAATGCAAACTCCACATTTCTTTCCCAATTTGGAATGTCTCATATCTCATCCTGTCTTTGGTCTTTATGGAATACTTATTCCATGAATAGTGGATGATGACAGTCAAGGCTTTTGCTTTTTCACTTGGTGTCCTCCGGCTATGGGGTACAGAAAATACAATTTAGTCTTTTTATTCTCTGTCTACATGTGATTCAGCCAAAGTGACTTTTATAAACTTCATGCAGCCTAAATGGCCAACGTACAAACTTGGAATCAGTTCAACCTTAAACATTTCTCTTCTGCCTCTTGGCTCGATTGGCCTGTTTTGCCCTCTGATTGATTCGGTCGTGTGCTGCATTTATTTGTGTTTCTTTCATACCGTCTATTTTCATGTCATATTCCTCCATGCGAAGCTGAATAGTAACTCAGAACAATGCCGTCTTTTAAATTACTAGACTTTTCTTTTCCATTGTGGTGCTGTAGGTTCAATCACGTTTTATCCACCAAAGCCGGTAGCTTGTATCTTAGCAGCGACTTCTGCAAGTCGCTGGCATCGCTGATGGCCGTCAGTTAACCTACTGATTCATGGGTGCACAGTCAGCGATGATAACTTTCCTTACTTTGTCTTCAGTATCGGATAAAAGTTCAGATTCCAGAAATGCAGCTGTTGGAAAAATGGAGCCTCCAAAATGTGGGACATCGCCTGAATATTTTGGACAAGGGGGGGAACACAAAACAGAAATATGTGAAAAATAATGCATACAAATGACTCAATAAATGGGCTGCAATCAGACTTTTACCATATAATTCTAATCATATAGTTTGTTCTGTGCATTTAATTTTGATATCCTCTTTGAGTGATACTTTATTTTGCTTTTCAACTCCACACCCAGGATCAAAAGAACAATAGCTTCCTTTTTTTCATTTGACAATCAGGGAAATTCTTGCTTTGTGTAATTTTGCATGAGAGCTTATTCCATCCATTCAGATAATTTCTGCCTCCATGTGAAAGAGAATATATATATATGAATCATTTGTCTGTCCGCTGCCTCTCTGTCTGACTGCACCTGAGTGGCGTCACGCGTCTCCACCTGCTCCTAATGACAGGTTGTGTGACGGAGGCGAATCGGAGAGCCCCTGTAGGAAAGCAAACAGCACCGGCCAGGACCGCGGTGTTCACGAGGGGGTGAATTAACGTCCATGCCAAAATCAAAAACGTGTTCGCTAACACTGGCGTTAAAGTAGGAGCATTTTGAAGTGTGTGTGATGGCACAGAGAGGATTCATTCCCGTTCTCACTCTCAGCGTCTTGATTACAGGCAGCTTAGTCACAGGCCTCTAGCTACCCAGTCGACCCTTTATTGAGGCATTTCTCACGACAATAAAAAGCGAGAAATGTGATCCCCAGCTCGTCGGATTGACGTGTTGTCACCGCCCCTTGTGCATCAGGCAGAGACAGTGGAGTTTAATACATGAGGTGCTTGACCAAATGATGTGCAATGCAAGTTTCAAAGCTGAGTGGGTTAAGTGGAGTGACTCCTGTCTGGAGTTTGAGTCCCATTTGAAACACAGAGGCAAGTTAGTTTTGTGAATAATCTCACGTCGGGTAAAGACAGCAAGATTTTTGGTGATCCCAGACCAAAGAAGATCAATTGTGGTTCCAAAACGGTGGTTCAAGGTTGTACTGTGAGAGGATTAACGATGACTGAGCTCACAGTCATGAGACCAAAATAGCTCAGGATGATCGTCTCACAGTGCGAGTCAACCAACCAAAAAACATAGAGATGCAGCATGAAATGACGCGCTTATCAGCGCAATAACACTGTGCTAATAAAAATAACGTGACTTACCTCAAGCTCTCGTTAGGACACCTGCATCCACAGCCGGCTTCTTTTCCCCTGGCCACAACCACACTCACGTTTTTATATTCCTCATTGACTCAGATCTTTAGACAAAGGTTTAGGCAACAAAATTGGTAAACTCTCTAAACAAAATGCTTTTATTTTCAAAATGACTCCAGTTTTGAGCAGGACCTGGAAACGTTGGAAACTGAGCCCCTTGACTGGTTGTGTTTGAGGCGTAACTCTCTTCTTCAGTGACTTGACTTACCTTGGAAGGTAGGAAAAAGTCCGTACAATGATTAGTTTTACACAGAAGTTCACAGGTGTTTCATTGTGAGTATCTCCATGTTCCCAGACACTTGCAATAAACAAACACACTAGGACTTGGATTCGTGTCCATAACATCTTTGCATATTGCCTTGCACAAACAGTTAATATTTTCTCATTATGCTAAGACAAACAACTTGTTTTGATTAGCATTGAGTTTACTTTAAAACATATTTGATGGTGCAAATTATGTGTGCCATTTGTTGCATTAGGAGAGATAACATGTCGTAAATTATATAAGGAACCACAGAACATTGATCAGACTTCCAAATTGTTTCATCTTTAAAATGACAGCCAGCTGGTTTCTGCACCTACTACAACACACATGGAAATAAATGCGTAATGAAACTCGTTCTCTAAAGAATGTCAAAAGAGTTTCATTGAAAGTAAAAGTGACGCTTTTTCTCTCGAGACTTGTCACACTAGTTTGTTCTAAGACATAACATTCATGGATCAGACAAAATATTTTTCTTTTCAAAGTTGATAAGCTGAGAAAAACAAAACCTTCCCCGGAATAGTGAGACATCGTGCTCAACTGAAGGCTGCTGAAATGATCCCCTGTTGACGGTGAAACTGCCCAACCAGATCAAACGTCTTCCTGATTCTTATCTTCTGATGAAGACATTAAAATTAAGATTTGAATGTGAAAATATAAAACCTGAGCTAGAAGAACGTTTGAGATAACAAATATTATTCTGTGTTTAGTCTGTAAAACAATTAATTTTTTGGGGGTAATTACAATTTAAATTTCAGCCTCTCGTCTTCAGCATTACCGACAAAAATACAGCTGACAGCTAATTACAGTTTCGCCAAGCTGGCCAGTCGTCGTAACCGGGAGGGTTGAACAAAGATGGGTTCGCACTCAGCCTAACTGTCATTTTGGTCTGTGTAATTATTGCTGTCGGTCAACATATTGTATTTGCGAGATGGCAAGTCCCTGAATCACATTTTCTGAGCCAGCAGCCTCACTAACACCGCAGAATGGAAGCAGTTTCTCCTCTCGATCGCAGAAACGTGACCATTCTATTGGCTTTGCCGGAACTATATAGAGATTTGGGGACACAGTTTTCATCTAAAGCCCCAGACGTTTCCATCTGCCGGGGTCTGGGAATACACACCCACTGCTTTGTTCAGCTTCTTTTGGTGACTCAGCAGCCTTAACACGCCGCTAACAAGACATAAAGTGAGTGTGAGGTCCCTGCTAAAAACGGCTTTATTTCATTTACTGTCACTAGAGAATGGCAGATGTCCCAACATGACATGCCAATAAAAACAACAAGGTGAAACAACCCCACCAGCCCAATCTTTGGTTGAACTCTTTATACATTTTAAATCTCCTTTTTTGTCTCCATTTACAACTTTTTTGTTGTTATGCAGCTGGCTATCTTGGACACTCCTTTAAAAAGGAATTTAATCTTTAATCTTTGGCCCATTAAAATAAACTCGTTAATTTTCATTAAGCTAAATCAATTTATAAATATTATCCAAAAAAGGGGAAGACAAATAGTGAGCTTTGAATCGGTTTTCTAAGGAATGAATAGGAAGCGGCCATGAGGCGTTTTTGAAAATGAAAACCAAAAACCAGGTAAAATAATCAGGCTCACTCCGAGCTTTTGACCCATCGTGTTTTGGTCAAATAAAGGATTTTAATTTCGGCTTTGTTTGACTCGGCTCGCAGGATTTTCATCAGAGATGAAATAATAAAAACAAAGAGATGGCGCCTGCCTTCAGATTTGGGTGAAATAATTCTTTTTGCCGCTCCGACTGGCCCAAGCCTTGAACGCAGAAAAAAACACTGAAGATTGTTTAAACTTTAGCGGCTTCTGGTTGAGCCAAACACTCAACAGTCTTTGTCGAAAAATTTCCACCATCACTAGACGAACCCGATTAGCATTAAAATAGAACGTTCACAACATGCCCTTCTTCGCCGCAGCTCGGTGCGTGTCCACTGGTGAAAGGGAACATTACACAAGGACCCTGATAAACCCTGTTCGCTCTACAGGCACCGCAGCCAGATTGTTCACATTGTAGGATGTCTGGCCCTTCATGCTTGGTGGGGTTACTTAGTAGCTTGGAGCAGGAAAGAACAAGGGGGGGATGGAAGGCAATTAGTGTGTGAAACAGACACCCTCTACTTTTGCAAGCTTCCAGCCCCACTCTGCGCCCGAGTACAAAGTGTTAGTGTGTCGCAGTGTGTTGAGTGCTCGCTGCTGTTTGTGCTTGCCTGGCGACCATCTTGTCTGATTATATGCTGTGGCGATGGGAAGAGGAGGGGGCTCCGCGCTCGCTGTGTCATTTCTTTCTAGTGACTCAGAGCTTTTGAGGATCTCAATAGAAGTGTATTCTGTGTTTCTGGCCCCCCGCCGCTTCGTGGTTTTAGCGTTCTATAACAGCGACTTTAGACCCTCACTTTGGCTCCGAAAAACTCAACAAATAAGCAAATTCTCTTTGGAATGTTAACAATATTTATTACAAAAAGTAGAAATGTTACATTTGAATTAAATCTTTTTTTGTGTCTAAGCATGGTTTACACAGTTATGGTCCAAATATTTGTGTTATTTTAGTCTGGATTATAATGCATGTCTGATCGGAATGCTAGTTCTTACAAACGGTTACAATAAAAACTCATCTGTAAAATACAGCGACGTGATAAATAAAACCATCTTTACGAGCTGCGCCAGTGTCATAACAACCTTTTGCAGTGGTTACAGTAGTATATTTACAGTGTAGTCAAGACAAATGACAAATTCTACATCTAAGCGAGTTATCTCCTTTGTTTTAATATAAAACATCGTTAATAGAATATTACACGTGTGTAGAAAAGCAGTGCAGCCTCGTAAGTAGCTTGAGGATGTAATGTTGAGAAAGAAACTTACGTTCAACACTATCAAGACTTTAACTTAAGCAACTAAGGCTGGCACACCTTGGACAGGTGAAGAAATTAGGTATTCTCTTCTTAAAGCGGTAAAAATTTACAATAAAATGTCCAGTTGTGCGCTTTACATTTAATATATTCACATGTGAGTCAAAGATCTAAGCGTCCGGCTGCCACTTTCTAAAAAATTCAAAGCACTAAAACATTAGTGTATCGCCCCTTTTCTACTTATATATCTGGTGATAGAACATTTTAAGTTCAGTATTTCACTCCTAGTTTCTTTTTTTGTGATTTAAAAAAACAAAAACCTCCAAGACTGCAAAACCCTAAGTCATTGTTGCCATAGTGTCATTATTGTTCAGCTGTTCACTGCTATTATGATTTCTCCACGTTCGTTTTTGTCACCAGCAGTTTAAATGGCTTAGACAATGACTGAAAAACCAAAAATAAGTAATGATAAATTGTTAATCTTCTGCCCATCAGCTTGTTTCAGCTCCAGCTAAAGGAGCTCTGAACTTAAGATATAAGGGGATTAACCCCATAAAAGAACAGCTGCTTTGCTCTGAGACCAAGACTCAAAGTTAAAACATGACAGGCACAAACTGGTGCTCACACAACACCGAATCTCGGGGTCAACTGGTTTGTTTAAACATCGGTGTCCAGTGGGGGAGGGAAGTCGAGACATGGTGACAGCGAGTCCTGGCTGTGTGTGGAACTAATCCCAGTGTCTGAGTCCGTGTCTGTAACGTCTAGAGGGGGCAGGCTGTTTTTGAGTTTCACCGTCTGCGAGATGCTGCACTGAGTCACCGCCTGCGAGACGCTGCCCTGGGCCTCGCTTTTCAAAGGGACGGGACTGGCCTGCTCCTCTTCCACTACATCCCCGATTTGCAACGAGCTCAGATGGGCAGCCAGCTGCCAGCACTCCTGATCCTTGGAGAGCAGCGTAGCGTCATAGTACTTCAGCTGCTTGTCTATTTCCGCAGCTTGGTTGTGAAGGGACACGCCAGTGAAGAGGCTGTGCCTCAGTTCCTCCTGCAGCCTCTCGAGCTCCGCAGCGTAAAATGACTCATCCGCCTCCGAGGGCTTCCGGGCGGCGGCGGCGGCGGCTCCTTCCTGTTCACTGTTCTCATACTGGTTCAGGGAGAAGTTTGCTCTCCTCAGCTCGCTGTCGATTTCCCGGGACAGCTGGAGGATGAGGTCCTGGTGCCTCTGAACCTGCAGCTCTAGCTGTTCCACTCCGTCGCCAGTGAACGGGTAGTCCTTGGGCTGCCGATCGCTGTGCGCCTCCAAACTCTGACCGCCAGCCTGAGATAGTCGATTCTCTGAGGACGCTGCTTCCTCCTGCTCTTGCAGAGCAAGTCGCTCGATCTCAGAATCCAGCTCCCTCATGCGCTGGATCTGCTCTCGGATGGTGTGGTCCTGGTTGAGGATGAGTTGCACCATCTGTTCAACCTCCTCTGAGCCCGGAGAGCTCCTTCTCTCTTTGTGAAGTTTTTCCAGCTTCCGGAAAGCTTTCTTCACAATGCGCTTTTGCCTCTCCACGGGCAGAGACTGGGTGTACTGACCACGACCGTGCTCCCATCGCTTTGGCCTGGCCCCTTTGGACTTCCCAGCATTCTTGGCGGGATGAGGCACAAAGTCGCTGGTTTTGACCAGAATAAACTGGATAAATGGCTTCTGGTCACCCCAAGCGTACCAGAGCCTCAGGATTCTGGTAAGAGGAGGCAAGGCTCTCTCAAAACCCTTCCACCGCTCCACCAGACAGAAGTCTTTGGGTTCCCCATGCAGGAGCCGCTTGCTCTCTGGGACTGACTTGTGATCCTCCAGTAATGCCTGAATCATATCTGCACAGGTTGTGTGCTTCGTTACTCCACAAACAACTTTCTCCTCGCTGCAGACGGTAACCTGAATCTCCTTTCCAACAACAGGGTCAGCTTCAGCATCTTTAGTCCTGGGAAGGAAAGAAGAAACACAGGTTGCACAGTTTTAGTGGCTCTGGGATGAAACATGGATGTTTTAAAACCATAACATACGTTTAATAAAAGTTTCCCCTCAAGTGGCTTTAAATTCCCTTTATACCACACAGTATTTTGTGTCACATTCTGCTCTAAAAAACCAACACTCCCTGGTTTTAATGCCTTTACCATTCAAAATATTTGATATAGTATTTTTTATACTTACATATTTATGGGTTTTAACGTTGTTTGGCTGCACGCGATAAGTTTTAAATGTGTTTTGAATGTGTTTCACATCCACAACATACAAAAGTTTTTAATCCTGTGTGCATCGATTTTGTGTTTCTTTGGGTATTAGGTCACGCGAGCTGCAGATGTTCAAATGTTGGCCATTCAGCCCAACATCAGAGGTTCTGTACAGATGTACTGTACTGATTTTACCATTCGGATGTGTTTTCATAAAACTCCACATTCCTCTTTGAATACCCTGTAACTGATTGGTGAAGTCTGATGTTTTATACAGAGAAGGACAGTCCAACCCAGGGGTTGGTTGATGAGTGGGTCAAACAAGCTCAATATAATAGCTTATATATCAGTACATATCAATATATATAAAGCTCAACCTTAATACTGACCACTTTGCTTCCATATGTTAGGTCATATGACGGTTTATGGGTGTATGTAACATAAATTACATTTTGTTGACTTAAACTCAATACAGGTTCACCAACGCCGTTGCGAGTTTTCCAACTTGAGTGTGTCTGTGACTCTGAAATGACATCACCAAAACACCTGCTGGTGGTGGGACTGCTCTCTCTGCATGTGTTCTAGTTCCTGTCCCTGTAAACGTGGTGATTGAAACGCACTCGTCTAGACTGATGTTTCTGGACATTTCTTTCCACGAACGTTCAGCCATGTCTGAAGAATCGTACAACTGCACATATTCGTGGACTTCTTGAGTCAATCTCTCCTCGGTTTGGTCCGTGTTTGTTCCAGAACAGTAGGAAATGAATCAGAAATGCATAGGAAGAAACACATAGCACCCAAGTGGACCAATGGCAGCAGTTGGAGTCTGCACTGCTGCAACATGCGGCACCTACGCAGGAGGTCCAGTAGCAAAAGCCATTTTTACATATCTATATTTACACATTTACACATGGCTTAGTTGTAAATAGTATTTTAGCCTCCAAATCTGTGAATTACTTGCTGATTTATGCCTCAACCACAGGTCACATGATTAAAGTCATCTGTTGTAAGCATGTTTTAAAACACAGCAATTTAGGGTCCAAATTCCAACTAAACTGAACTGCATTTTGTGCTACACAGCTACTGTTAGCATCCTGTCCCTGTTAGACATCCCTATGATGGCATTGTCACTGTAAGCATATTGGTGCCCTGTCAAGAATTCACATTTAGTTGTGCTTTGTTTGCCTTTAAAGTCCTAGAGAGGTGAAAGATGAAGGGAAACAGAGGAGAAATGACATTCAGAGGATCCCTGGTGTGACTCACATTACATGTTCAGTGTCTTCGAACACAAGGCCACGGGGACATTCCACCAAAAGAATGCAAACCATGACTTAACCACAATAATATTCGATCAATGATTAGCTTTTGTAATGAACCATGTCAACAGGACGTCATCTTCACATGCGTCAGAAGCTTCTTCACATCAGCAGTTGCAGATCTTGAGGATGAGGTGCACCAAGTGCATATTTTACAACTCACGCTCAAAGTCTTGTCACATTTCTAAGAATATTTTCTTAAGTAGATCTTAAATTGATGGATTTCCATTATAGGTCAGTGAGCAGAAAACTACATTTTGTGCTCCCTGGCTTGATTCTATTAGACTGTTACTCATCGTCTTACTCATCAGAGATGATCACTTAATGGCTCGGTTCTGAGTCATTTAACCCACAGGCCCTCATTACCCTTTTTTTTTTTTGTCAAGATCATAAAACTTGCTCAAAAATTGACTTCTGTAAGGGCTGATGATATCCATTTTTTTTTTTTTCTTGCGTGCTTAATGGACCACCGGTAATATCCAAGACCTAATATCCAGTCATTAAATAATAGGCAGCGGCAATGCGGACATCCACAACATGAACAAGTAATCAAATAAGTAGGTAACGCTGCCAGACATTTCAATTTGATTTCAGGATAAAGAGTGATGTATCATATAATCATTCAAATGAAAGATAAAATGTTATTCTACAACTGGGAAATTCTACAAGTGATTTGATTAGATCGCCGCTGATATACTGTAGCTGACTACCAAGGTTCTGTCCCAAGTATATTGCTCATATTTGAAGTTAAAGCCGTCACTAAACGCAAAAACTGAGTGACATATAATACTCCTTGTAATTACAGGTGGTTCCATCTCAATGAAACCAGAGAAAGATTACCCAAATTATCTCACCCAGAGTCAACACCAGGAGTGGATTTCTAACACTGAAGTGCAGAATGACTTTGTGGTTGAAGGAATTGGGTTTTTTTTGCCATCTTTTCACAAAAATAAATCAGGATAATGTGCTTGCAATAGAGATTTATGTCAGTTTTCATCTGCAGTCAACAAAAGCAGAATTTGGACAGGAATCTCTAACGACATCGATAGCGAATCATCCGACATCTGATAATTTTTCAGTTTGCAATTTAGTTCAGTGTTGCATTCAAGGATTAGCAAACAAGAGCCTTGACCTTTGTGGTTAGAATCAGATAGTGTAGGTGTTCAGCCTGGCTATCTGATGTTAGATATTCTTCATTGCCTCAGTATGTAGTGACGGTCTCAGATCTGAACGCTGGATCGTGTAGCTGCTGTGTCTTTATCTGCACAGATAACCTTAGTTGTACTGTAGCCCACATTAACCACTGATCTTCACAAGGAATGGCGCACAAGAGTACACATCCTCGAAAGATGGTAGCGATTTTGCCCGCCTGCCCGCCAACTCAAGCAAGCGAGGTGTGTTTCGAATCTCTGAAATGGGATAACTTAAACGGTGCATTATCTCGCCGTCCGATAGCCCCGTGTTTTGGTTCCCACACAGCGGGAAAAAAAACACAACTGACGAATTGTGTAAACTGGCGGTGAATAAGCTCTCAGGAATGTGATACGCATGCAACATTTCAAGAGGCCGGTTAATGGTTACTGAGATCATTAATGAAGAGCAGGGAAGAGCAAACACCTGAGCTATGCGCAGGCCAAACAAATCCTGCATGCCTCTGGCTATTGAAGACAACGGCCACAACAACTTTGAGTTCAGAGTTTCCAGCTACCATCCACTCAGGAAAATCCTGCAAACACTACTGCTGCTGGAGAGACAACAGTGGGTGGACACTGTGAGGGCCACACCTGTACAAAACAATTCCACTATATGTCTCTACAGATTATGCTTCAAAAACAATCCAAGTATTTTAATTTTTACGCTTAATGTTTGTCTGGTGAATTGTTAATAGGAACTCTACACATACTGTACAAGCTGAAGGATTTGAACTCACTGCACTGCTGACTGGAAGGAGAAAAAAGGACCTCAGACATCAGATCAGAAATTAAGAGAGAATTGAAAAGGCAAGAATGTAATCAGTACTGTACTGCTCATTTTTCCTCTGCACTGGCCTAAACATGTGCCTCTTGCCATATCTGAACATACAGGTGGATAAACAGACAATTGGCTTTTTCAGAGAGGGTGACCCAGGCCCTCAGCTGTGCAGGAAGAGGGTACACCAAGGCAGGGAAACACCTGTATTTGTCCTGGGCCACAATCACCAACGCTCCCACAACATCCTGCCACCACTGCTCAATGGACAGAGAGAGGAAGGGGCCAAAATGGCCATTACGGTCACTTTTCAGCTCCCCTCTGACGTGAAGAAAGTGTTGACACATCTATGACTGGCAGCATTGTTGCAGAGTGCTAACCTTAAGATTATGTCCACTAGAGATGTTCCGATACCATGTTTTTCAGTCCCGATGCTATTGTGATACCTGGGCTTTGGGTATTGGCTAACACCCAATACTGATCCAATACCAGTGTCTTTATATATATATATATATATAAAATATCTCC
>KV751377.1:1578628-1594964 GCA_001698575.1 Mola mola | reverse complement strand
TGACATTTTCATGTTGGCTGCGATGTTGCGCAAAACAAGGTGAACATTGGACTTGTGGATGTTCCACTTCATGAGAATCTGCTCACTTTTTTTGGGGCGAGTATGTGCCTGTACGCGAAACACAAAACTTGTTTACTTGCAGCACTTTGGAGGGTTAATGTTGACGGTGGCACTGTGTCCAGCCAGCGTGCAGTTAAACATGGAGCCCATGTTGGGCTCCAAAATGTGAGCAGTAAAGCTGAGTTCCTGCACGTCTTCCAGCCTACACGAAACGTGTTCCCTTACTGTCTCGTAAAGCTTTGGGAGTGTCCCAAATGCTCAATCGAGCAACGAAATTCCACGTTTTCAACGACTGACTGGTTGATCATCCAGGTCAACAAACTGCACAAGTTTGTCAGTTATCTTTATCTTTAGTTATCGTTGGGGAATTTTTCTCAAAACGCAGCTTCCAAAGGTTGCTGTTGAGGTTCGTCGTCCTTCACCCTCCTTGCGTCGGTGAAGTCGTCATTCACGCGACGCATCGAGGTTGCTTGTGCTAAAATTGGCAACGTCGTGATCGCTTTCCGTTTTCCTCAGAGTAGTAGCAACCAACAATACGTGACGAAAGCACAAGTTTAGTCTTGGATTTTGTCAGTAATGGAGACAGGATTCCAAAGGGAAATGACGCCACCCGGCCTGGATCGTGACTGATGCTTGATTTTCCCGGAAGATTCCTGGGTGGCGGGAAGATCTGCGTAGTGAAAAAAGAGCTCCAACACTTTAAATGCAGGCGGTGTCATTATTCCTGCTCATTGTGAAGTCCATACGAGAAAGGCAGCTCAAGTTTTTTAAAACATTAAGCATAGTATATATATTTATGTACAATATCATCTGATGTTACGCCTAGCTTTCTGATTCTGATGGTAAATCCATCTAAATTAAAAGACGAAAGCATTTTTCCCTTTGAGCTCTTCTGTATCACTGTACTCTTAGACAACAGTAGAGAGGGACATGATGTTACTTTGATAAGCAGCGTGACGAGATGGAGAGTCGCTGGGAGTCTTTTCGTCAACGCCGTGCCAGGACAAACACAAATACTGCACGCACCATTGGGCTGATTGCATCGCAGCTAATGCATTCATAAGGGCCGTCACTTTGGGTGCCATTTGATATTCATAGCTTGGGATTAAGCTCTGGTTCCAGATGCAACAAATGAGGTCACCTCCATAGGTCAGAGCTGCGGGCGACAAAGCCGACACGGATACCGTGATCGACTCAAACCCCTCTGACTGAAAGTACCCTAATAGAATTAAAGTGTGTTATGATTGATAGAAATATTTAAATATGAGGTTCTTTTAAAATAGCGAGGACAGACGGTGTGCACTGACTTTAAAAAGGAGGTTTGAGAGGTCCGCATTTCACACTCGAGTGAGCCCAAGAAACTTGAGCAGGCGCGCTTGACCACAGTTTGAACTTTTAACAGCTGAGGCGGAGAGATATCAGACGTGTGTGAGGAAACCACAATTAAATTATATCAATTTTCGGCACAAGTTCCTGCGTGAGTCGATTGAGGGCTCTCCTCCATTGTAATGCTCACAATAACAACGTTATAGACATTAACAACTCCCTCTGTGTCCTGAAATGACGAGCTACAGGTTGCCACAGAGCGCTGTATGCCGGTGGTTTGAACAAATCAGAGGGAATGACAGAATTATAGCTCTTCGGCGTCTCGGCGTGTGTTCTCAGATCCATAGGTGTTTCCAACAGAGACAAAGCTACGATAGAATAGCAACAGAAAACGGATATCTCTCGACAGCTTCTGATTTTCTTGCCATCGACTGAAAATTTATGAGCAGCGTGGTGATGAAATTATAGGTTCGCTCTCATAATCTGGAAAAAAAAGAAAACAACGGCACTGACATCTATGAGTCATAAGTGAAAACCTGATATAAATGTAAATCATTCCTGATGGGTGTTCAATTAAAGTGTGGTTCGAACACGTAAACACGGTTTTCTTCCCTCTAGTGGCAGCCTTGCGGGTAACATTGAGTTCGTTGCCCGCTATCGAAAGGTTGAGATGAAAAATGTATTCTTAACCCTTTTAGATAATATCCTTCACAATATTGCGCCATTATTTAACAACACAAGCCCCAATCAATTTGTGTGTGTTTTTACATCCAAGAATGAGCAGGTTCTCTTCTGGGATAACAAAACCTGTTTTCCATTTGCCAGAAGGTAATTTCAAGTCGTATCATGGCACTCACCTATCAATATTCAACGGCAGGTACAAGAGCTACTGTAGGAGCTGGTTTAATATTTCATGTCAGCAGTAAAAAACACTGAATGAAACAAATGTTTATACACACTGTTTTTCCTGATTCTCTCCAGGGCACCGCTTTTAAAAGTTTACACATGTTTACCAAAGACACATTCATGTAGATTTATTCCAAAATATACTCTAAGTGATCATTTCGGAATTAACCTACATAAATTTGTTTCTCTTGTAAACATCATAAAACAGAGCCCGGACGTAGAGGTAAGATGAACAGTCTGTATAAACCTTTGTTTTGATACAGTATCTCAGGGATGTGAATGTAAACTATATTAACTATTTGAGACGAATCATTTGTAATATACCAATGTACCAATATTACCAATTATATATACCAAAATCCTTATCAATTCTTTTGCAACCATAATTTCACTTTTGGGAGGTTTTCTGTTACTTTCTGTACATACTGTGAATCCTTTATGCAGTTCTTGTGAAACGAGTTGTTATTTTCTACATTGAACTAAACGATTTTCAATCACTTCACGATACAATTGTCACAATTCATGACGTATATTCACACCCCACGTCTTTACAGTTACTAAGCCAGAGACAGTGATCCGCTGTAGGTATCTACTCTGTTACCAGACAGTTGCAATAACAATAAGTCCAGTTAGTGATGGAGCTGCAGCGGTTCAATGATTAATCAATCAGTGGATCGAAAGCAAATTGATTTTGTTGCAAAAATATTAAAAATTAGTTTGGCCCAGCTCCTCAAGTGTCAACATACGCTGCTTTTCTTCAGCATTTTTCACGATTTTTGACAACCTATAACATAAATTATAGATTACTCAAGAAGATAATCAGCAGATTAATCAATAACTAAAACAATTGTTATTTGTAGCTCTACTAACTGGCAAAAGGGTGATTTACTTCAGCCTTTTGACTTGTCCTGTGTTGTTTTGTTGAAAAGCCTTGATGAACTAAAAAAAAAAATCTTAGCTGTCGAACACGATACTGTAGCCATTTTGTCAAAAGTTAGACTGTAAAAGGTCAGAAATTAATGCTTTAGTTGAAAAGAATAAAATAATAAAAAAATTTCTCCCATGATTCCATGCAAGTACATGACATCATCAACCCCCCTTTTTTTTTTTTTTCTTGGTTCCATTGAAGTGTGGCAGAAATCCCACACAGAGCGTTGGAAAACCGCACCCCATCCTCATGCTGGTGCTTCTTGAGAGGTGTTTTCAAAGGGGCTGATCCCTGGTGAAATATCTCGCACCAAAGAGGGAAACTGAGCTTTTATGTGCTGGGGAAGAAAAAAAAAACAAAACGCAGCAGCACTAACAGGGAGCCAGAGAACGTTCTCTCCTGTTGCTGTGGGTGAACCAAAACCTGTAAAATCATTTGAAGGAAATGTCTGCTGTGGGACGTGACCTTTTGCATTGTTTTCCATTCACAGCGTTAACAGTAGGCCGTAAAACTCAGCGCGGGATCATTTTCATTTGTTTAAAATAACTCTGCTTTCACCAGTTTACACATCAAAATGGTTTCATCTGCCTCTCTTATGAGACCTCTCTCCCGGGGCCGTATGACAGAAGTACACAGCCCGTAGAAGAGCAGACACTCGGGTGCCGGACAGGAGATGCCTCCTCTCAATCTTATCTGTAAAAGGATGAGGGATTGGTCGAGGAAATAACAACACTTTTCTATCTGGGCACGCAGATCTCTGGGATGACTCCCACTCTGATAGGCATCTGTGAGCAGAGACACAACACACCCCTTCCCATCTTCCCCTTCCTGCGTGAAACCGCCCACCCAGCAGCTCCCCAAATAATAATAATAAAAAACCAAAGAGGCTTTTGCTCAGTGAAAAGAAATGACTCGGTCTCCCTTAGCACAACTGAATGATTTCATTGTTTGCCGCGGCCAGCTAATTTGGACTAACCAAACAATCTTGGCAGCTAATTGGCCCTGCGCACAATGCTGTCACCCTGCGATTGTGGTTAAGAACAAAGAGTCAGTGGAGATTGTCGATTGTCGCATTGCTTCGGCCGCATGTGTCGGCGACTGGCAACCCTTTACATTTCCAACCTTATCTCTGTTTGACTCTCCGATGTGCTGCAATCCTCTGGGTGAAAAAAAAATGTATCTAAATTAATTAACCACCTTAAATGTGGTTTGAATGTTTATGTTTCCACTGAGTGCAACTGCACATTAGCTTATCTTGTCATAGCAAATACCCACCGCGATGTGTCAGAGCGAGCAAAAACCAGTCTCTGATTTCAATCGTTTGACATATCTACAAATCTACACTTGGGATAATTGCAGGTGCCACACTGGTAATTACTACATAACATTGGGGGGGGGGGGGGGTGTTGAAATAAGACATCCACAGGCTCAGTCAGATTGTTTGAAGTTACCAAAGATGATGTGTGATGTGAAAATAATACACCCATTAGTGCTGCTGCCACCGTCTAAGATTTTCACGGTAATTTAACATAAAAGACTCTTATTTCTGAACAAATCCCAAACCCTCTTTGCTAAGCATGGCGGTGAGTGAATGTCATGAATAGATCTAACAAAAATAGCTCTTTACCCGCAATTAAATCCTTGATCCTGGCCTTGGCAACACCAGTGCTGCCGGCGCACCGAAAAGGGAATCGGATCATGACCTCGATACTCCCAAAGAGAAACTCTGGATAGCTGACTGCAGAGTTGGTAAACAAAGAGAATCTCCGCACTAATAACGGAGGGCAGCTTGTGGATGGCTAAATCTCAGCCGCGGCCACGGGCACATCAAAAGGCCGAGCTACAGCCACTCGAGGAAATTGCTAAAGCAGATTATATGAGCGCTGACGACAGGATCTCTCAACCTGGAGTCAGAGGGATGAAACGCCTATTAAAAATAACATCTTTGCTGTAATTACAGAGCGGGAGAGGACCGTATCTCTCTGGGGTTTATGTACTGTTGGTGCGCTTTGACAGAAATCGACTGTCTGCGAGCGTCTTTTACAGAAATGTTCCATTATTACAACTACAGGCACGGAAACACTTCTCGCACCACCTTCGATTTAGTGGGAGTCAAATGGTGTTCAGAAAAAATACTCAGACACACAATAACAATACCTCTTTATCAACAATACGGCTGGCAACACATGTTTTTCACTCTAATGATAGTTGGTTTAAAACAATCACGGAAACTGTTCAAAGGTTATTAACTTAATTTACCACCATTCGTTGCCCTTCAAGGTGTACTAGTATAGTTTTACACAGTATTGATAACCTCGTTTCCATGTGTGTACTTTATAACACTTGGCCAGTATCATGTATTTAATCTGTTCCGGTGAGAAAGGAAGGATGGAGAAACTAAATAAGGCGTATAATTCAGCTCAACACGCCGTGCGTAATTTCTCCACACTTTCACCAGCAGCCGACACAAACACAGCCTCGGCAGGTTTTCCCGTCGAGCGACCCCGCTGCCATCACCTTACCTGTTTTTCAGCCGAGCTTTGAGGAAGTTTTTTCCGAACGGAGCCATGGCTCTGCGGCGGCAGGGAGACGGAGCAGCGATCCGACAGGCGTCAGACTCGCGGCGCGGCGCGGCGCGGCGTCGGCAGCTCGCTGAGGAGAGCTGCACAAAAGTTCCTGCGGGGGGTGTCCCGTCTGCAACTCCGTCCGCCCCATCCCGGCGGCAGAGGGAGGTGTGTTCTGGGACCGAGTGCGGAGATTTGTTGGTGAAAGTCTGCCCCCTCTATCCGCGGGAGCCAAGTGGTGAACTACAGCGCCTGAGGTTGGCCCTGAACATCTGGGGGCCTTGAGCAGGAAGCCTCCTTTAGAAAAAGCCATCAAAGTTCAGCGTTAGAGAATGCAATTTTAGATATCTTTAATTACTTTCTAATATCAAAATGGTCCATTTGTACTTCAAATTGTCTAAAGGTTAATTTGCTAACCCAGGTAAATGTAAAAAAAAATAAATAAAGTAATTGATTTGCTGTTAAACAGACACAAAATAAGTCAAACTGCAATTACCTTTTCAACATCTTCAACTACTCATAAAACGCTCCGTCACTGGGTGGTTATATCAATTTTTCTGACACTTTATACTGTAACTCCATTATTTCGGGGGTAAATTAAACCTTTTACCACCTTGATTTGTAACTTTAGTGAAGATCTTTCTATTCTCCATCAAAGCACATTTCAAATGACTTATTGAACTACATTTTCAGACAACAATAGATACTTTAACACGTTTACTCGTGTATTGTTGATTTCCTCTGTGAACAAATACTTTAAGGTTTATCTTTTTAAATTTGCAAAAACTTCTTGGCATTTGTACATCACTATCATTGCATTTTTTAGGTATACTTATAAAGCAACATAAAACCTCTCGTGTGGATCAGGGACCGACTCTCCGTGCTGAACTCAGACTGTGAGGAACGCTTTAACTCCACCCTCAAGTATCTTCTGCAGAGCACATATGTCCTGAAGCTGCTCCAGCTGGGATATTTACTTTATATTAAAACGGCGTCATTCTCCCCAGGGACCAATTAGCGTCAAAGTGAGGCTGATATGTGATGTACTGTGAAAACAATCCTTCGGAGGGGATTTTATGTGACATCAGTGCAACACCGTGTTTTCGTGACAAACATCCAGTGGTTTTAATTTGATACGAGACATTCAAGGTCAGGATATGAGATGACTTTGTTCCGTGTTGAGACATTAGTACTCATTTTTGTAATTAGAATAATCGAATGTGAAGTTGCAAAGTGTTGGTGCACCAAAGCCAAAACATGAAAAGAGTGCAATACATACCGCCAACAGGAACTGTGGGAAACGTTTCATATCATAACATTAATTAAAGTCATTTATGTGCAAGACTAAACCAGATCAATGGCCCCCGAATGTGTCTGGGAAGAGCAATTACTGTATGTACAGATTCTTATATCTACACTTCCTGTTCTTTGAACTGTAAATACACAAATATCTGCGTCCCGTGTCAGAGCACCAGAAGCCAAATGACAACATATTCAGAGTGAAAATGAAGACGGAATGGAGGATGTTTTGGACTTTTGTGTGAAATAATGCTGCCGAATGGCCCTCGATGAGATTATGTTTCTCTGAAATCGTCTCTGTGATGAACTGGCGATCTGTCCGGGGTGGCCCCGCCTCACTGTCAGTCGGGTCAACCTTCAGCCCCACGATGAACCAGGACAGGCCGGATGGATTGTTAATGACAGATCAAAACTCAGTCAAGGATGATTTTAAGAAAGAAGGAGAATCCCATGCTATTTCTGAGTGATGTGTAATATGATTAAAATGAACTTTATTTGTGTAACTCGGACCTGTTGATTTGAGAGGAGACAGAAAAGATGGCGTTGGTGCAGCACACAGCCTCTCCAAAGAGGGGACGTTTGTCATTCATCCTCCCACATCGCCGCTGCAGTCGCTGGAAGAGGAGCTTAAAACACCACCCTCAGACTCGTGTGTGCTCACGAGGTGAAATAACCAAATCTCACAAACCCTGATTCAACCCCCCCCCCGCCTGCTGATGCCAAGGTGACGTGTGATGACGGGAGGGAAGGGAAAGTATGAAGAGAGCGACGGATGGATGGACGGATGGATGTGGCTGTGTTGTGGGTGGGAAGGAGGGGATGGAAATGAGGAGGGGGGAGGTGGGGTGAGAGACTGATCCTGTGACATCACATTGGCTCTTATAAACTGAGGGAATGGAGCCCAGCGCACTTCACAAGCTCCCAGGAAACTGAGAGGAAGCGTGCCTGGAGCTAGGAGAAGAGAAGGAAGCAGCAGCATCACCAGATTATTTCTCCTGCTTCTTTAGCTGATTGTGACTGACCCTTAACCTTATGGACTAGGTCCCCCCTCAGGTGAATTCTTCAGTGCAGGATCCTTTGTTTTTGGTTGTTTTCTCAGCAAGATGCAGGCGCAGTTGGCGTGTATGCTCCTCCTCTGTTTCACGTGTGGCGGAGTGTCCACAGGTAAGCAGGAGGCTCCTTCAGGAGGCTTTTTCACTTATGGATCGTGATTTTATGATTCGTCTTTGAATGTGTTCATGTAAAAAATGTCCAAGTATCAAGCTTACAACCCACCGTATGCAACAGGTGCATGATTCTGGTTACAGGCACAGAAACACCGATTAATGTAAAGGAAAATATATGTATGTATTTATCAAGTGAGCATTTGAACTTTAAGGCTTCATAACATTTCAGTTTTCTGAGATTCCGATTCAATGCAGGTTTTTCTATGAAAAATCTTCTGCTTGTGGGCTTTGGGGGCACCGAAGGGGACACACCCCCGCTCAGGAACCAGAAAAATGTGGATTTAAATCCCCAACAGCAACATTTAAAAAGCTGAATACTTTGATTGTGTCCACAACTGCTTGAATGAGAGGCTTAACTTCCCTTTACATACGTGAAGCCACTTGAATTTAGTGGAGAAAGGGGGCATAAATTGCTCAAATATGTAGGCGGTTAATATCAGGCATATCTTTAGAAACTTTCACCTTAGAGAAAATATATATCATCAGTCTGAGTGTAACCTACTGATTCCTCCTGTTTAGTCTTCCATAAACCGAGTTTTTTTTCCTAATAATCCAACAAAATGATAGTTGAACTTCATAGAAAAAAGGGAACCTTCAAATAATTCACGGCAGCGCATTTCTTATATACTTAAAAAAAAAAAAAAAAAAAAAAAAAAAAAAAAAAAAAAAAAAAAAAAAAAAAAAAATCCTTTATTTTGTTGTTTTGTGTAATCATCTCAATGGAAAACCGTCAGATTACTTTTGCTCCAGAGAGCCGGTGAGCAGGAAAACCACGTGACGAGATGGAAAACATCGCTTATGCAGAGAAAAAGAAACTCGGTGGCCTTTATAAAAGTTGCTTAAAAACCTACATTTTGACGGACTGAAACCTTAAAGGTTCTACCAACAAACGGACTGTGTGCCGGCTCAGCTTGAGATGTAATGGCTGCAAATTGTCCCTCCCTTCACAAACCAGATGAAAGTGTCTAAATGCCAGTGAGAGCACTCAATAGATCCATATCTCTCTGACATTTCTGATGCACAGGATTCATTGAAGTCCTGATTAGATCCGCTTTAAAAGGTTATATTTTTCGTTCCTGTCCGGCAGACGTCAGCCCGGACCAGCGAGCCCTGGAAGAGGACCTACTCAGCGGTGTCCTGGCTTCTAAGGTACGTGGTCTCTTCTTCTGCACCTGCGACCATCAGAGGCTCCGAAAAGCTCCCGGGGTCAGCTGGTGATCCCCTTCACATCCCCTCAGCTGCCCAGGTGTTCTTTCATGAGATCCGGAGCCACGCTGAGCGATACAGAATTCGTTAAGAGAGGCTTTTATTTGTGCCACTCCGTGCAGGATAAAATAAACCCAATCAGCGCAGCTCAGCAGCTTTGTGTCTCTCGAGGATGAAAAGAGGAAGAGCTGAGGCTGAGGGGCTCTTCTCCGGTTGGAGCTTGATCATTTGGAACACGTTGGTGTGTTGGTGTGAGCTCAGGCGAAGCAGAAAACAGAACTGGAGGCACGTGGAGGTGGCCTGGCCTGGGCCCTGAGCACCTGGACCTAATGACTCGTCTTCCACCTCTGATACATCAACCGCTCGTTGCTGCTGATGTTCGTATGTGATTTAGGGCTGATGATTGTGATAATAACTTGCCGGATGACTGAAAAGGTGCTCAAGAGTCTGCAAAGTACATTATTATCAGAGATACTCGTGGCTCTCTATCTTTCAAGACACGTGATGATTATTTTCTTTAGGTGACAGCCTGATTGACCTGCTCAGCTAATACATATTTGTATTTGATTAGATGCAGAGAGAGGGATAGAGTTCCCCTCTGCTCTAATTTCCTTTGAACACTGTTCCTCTCAGCCTCTCAACGCACTCAAACCTTATTATAACACGGCAGGCTGCAGCTAGATGAGATGAGGTGAGATGAGACTGGAATGCCGCTCTAAGAATGTCTAAAAGATAGTGAACATATTTCTTCGTTTCTGTCTTCCTCGGTGCTCAAATGGAAACAAATCAACCATTTGTTCATTACTGGGGATATTTATGCCATTTAGGGCTGATGATTGTAATAATAAATTGCCAGATGACTGCAAATGTGCTCAAGATTTTTTTGGGGGGGATGATAAGTAAACGATTAGATTAGCAGGAAGCAGATTTCCCCTCAGTTCTAAATTTCTCCGGTAGCCAATTATTCTGTGATTATTCCTTTCATTCATGTATAAAATCAACAAATGCTTGTCACCGTATTAAAGAATCAGTCTGACTTAAAAAATTTTACTTTCATAAGTAGCTTAATGTTGAGTCAGTTGCCTCATGGAGAAGTCTGGTTTGTTCAAAGGTTGTTGGAATATTGGCCATTTAAAATGATCAATTCCTTTGCATTACATGAGATGAAGTTACATCAGTTGACCTTTTGAGCACAATTAAAGCCGCACGTGGCCTGACTCATTAGGCTAAATTCGAACTAAACGAAAAAAAACAACAACAAATCTTTGACATGTGAAGTATCTCTAAATGTCAGCACCGTCTCATGCTGGCCTCCTGGTGTGCTGTTGGTTTGATGTCCCCGCAGCTTTTTATCACACGTCTCCTTCCTGACCAATGAAAGGAATGAAGCTGCTCTTCTCAGGAGACTGTAACCCTTCGCCGCTCACCGACCATGCAAACTAAGTGCATCTTGAAGGGCTGGTGGCCTTTCACAGTAACTCTCCCCCTCACCCGCTGAATCTCTCCATCATCCTCAATGACGCCCCGGCGGTCTTTGCACCGGCGTGTGTGTGAGCTGGCCCAGGGGACCCCGGGGCCCTCCAGCGTCTCAAAGCGCTCAAACTAGATTATAACGCAACAGGCTGCAGCTAGATGAGATTAGATGCAACTGAAATGTCATTCTTCGAGGAATGCTTAAAGGAAAAAAAAATAGTGCGCACAAATCTTTAGTGCCGTCTTCCTGTGTGGCCGTCTGCATCAGCTGCATCCTCAGAGCTTCTGCGAGCCAGTTACTGCTTCAACTGTAAACACGCAGCAGATAAAACTGTTGTCAGTGCGGGAGAACTACAGGATAGCTTTTAAATCTCAGCACTGCAGAGCAATGAGAGGGAAACGCGGCGTGATGGGTAAGCAGCTCATCAAGGCGCGCAGGCCGATCCACTGCACCAAAGTGTCAAAATTCAATTCAGCATTCTTGGAAAAAAAGAAGGGAAAAGTGTGTTGATTCAGACCTGGGCCTCAGTATCTTTAATGACAACTCACAATACGTACTGCTTCATGTAGGAAATATCAGTGATGACTTTCTGATACATGAATGAGCCCTACCCGATCTGTATTTGCCATATAAAGTAATAATGCCACTATATGATAGTCCAAAAACCAAAATTAAAACAGCAATAATTGTATTAAAGCTGGGTTGCTAAACTGGAGAGTGTCCAGTATTGTGTCCACCTTGTATTTAATATATAAAATGTTATAAATGCTATAAATATGAAATTACTTTACCCTTTTACTAACAAATTTGAAACGTTTTTACTCTCCTTGTTTTAATCATATCAGTTTGTGAAAAATTCAATTAAATCTCTTGTTGCTATTAAGTGTTAAATCTTAATTCAATTGGAAACCTTTTCGCAAACCCCTCAATCTCCCACCTTTGCCTCCCTCTTGGAAACAGATGAAACAGAGTAAGCAGAGTGCCCCCTACTGGCGCATTTCACTGACCAACCTGTGCAAGATGCTGGGCAGCCTGCGGCAGGAAGCATGGGGCAGCGAGGAGGAGGAGGAGGAGGGCGAGGAGGACGGTCGACTGAGGGACGGGAGCCTCCAGCTGCTAGAGGAGGTGTACAACCTGCAGCACATCTGCCGGGCGCTGCAGAGCCGTGAGGAGAAGGTGAGAGGAACACACACACGCTGAGCAGTGGAATAAGCAGTCACGCTTTACTTGTTAGGTGTGTGTTTTCAGTTGTACAGGGTTTTTATACATTTGTAATTCTTAAATTTTAATTTTGGCAGCTGTTTCAATCGATTTTCTTTTGGTCATGTGGACGTTTGCATTGTTCAAGTAAGAGCCAAATGTTTAAAAGGGCCACTTGTAAGATTCTGCACATTTTTCAATTTCAAATGGTCAAAAAAATAGCTAAACATAACAACACGATGTGCAGAAAAGACCACTGTGATACTATACCCAAAATGTATTTTTAGATATACACTAGAATTAGCATTAGCCTCTGGAGGCGGTAGGGAGACGCTGTTGCCTCCAGTATGCAACATGAGGAACTGAAGAAGAACAACTTGTCAATCGTCACAAAAACTAAAACTAAATCGACCTTCATCACCATCCCAAACACCGGCTCTGGGAAAGACCATGTGTGATTAAAAATAAGCAGAGAGCTGGACACAGTCCCTGGCAAGATAAAACTATGGTGCAATGCTGAACTTTTAGCATTTATTTAGACCTTTAACATTCTAAACTTGGCTGCAACAATAATACTATTACAGGCATCGATATAACATGATGGTTTAATGTGGATGTTGTTCTTGCAGGCAGATACACCACACAGTACTGCTTTCACTGGTTGTCAGGGTTTCAGCGTTGTGGTCAAATTTTCGGGAATTTTTGCACAGCTATCGGAAGCCGCCTTTATTCACAACACTTGACACCGATGTTCTGAAACGAGCCTGTGTTTGAGGTTTGATGTACATGTTTGTGGACACAATGTGGCTGGTAATTAGAAGTCGCAGCTTTTAAGCAGAAGACAAATATTTTGGCAGTAAAATTATCTGACATTCACCAATTCTCATTACATTTCTTGAATCTTAGATGTTAATTTTCAGATGAAAAATGCCGCTGTTCCAGAAGTTGGGGGGAAAAAAACATCCTAATTAGCCAGTTTAAATGAGGGTATAGATTACAGCAACACCGTTTTATGAGCATTTCACACTGAATGGCTTGAGAGCAACTTCTTCAGATACTGAAATAATGGTAAAAGAAAACGGGTTCACGTAGAAGAGACATAAATAAAAAGTACCACCATTCATTTGCGTTTTTCTAAGAATAAACCAGCTGAGCAAGTCGGGACCTCTCTCTTCCTGCCTCCCCTACATCATTGTCCTTTCCCCTTTCCTGTACGGCTCAACCTGCCACAGAGCAGCAAAAGATATGTTCGCCTGCCATTTTCTCCTCGTGGTGTGATACTCAAATCCGCCGCTCTGTGTCCCTCTGCTCCTCACAGCTACTCCATGACTTCCTAGAATATTCAGAGGAGAACAGCGACAGCCCGCTGAAACGAAAATCCCCCTATATCCTGAAGAGGCAAGCGGGGCGCACCAGCAAGACGCGGAGGCCGTATATCTTAAAACGAAGTGCAATTTACTGACAGCAGGGACAGCCGAGGCCACGCTTCAGGGGACCAGACCATATACTCTCTGTGAAGACGTGATTGTGCTTATTTCCTCTCTTCTCGTTGCTGAAATGCTTTATTTTCTTATTTACCTGTTGTCGTTTACGTCCAGACGCTTCGGTTCCGTGTCTGACACTGAGGCCTGTCTGCCCGTCTTCTGCTCATCTCGAGTCAAGGTCCTGAAAATAAAATCCTGAGCATCGAGCAAGCTGTGTGTCTCTACGAAAAACTATTTATTTACTGTCTCTGCACTGCACACCAAGTGTTTTCCGTTTCAGGATACAATTAAAGGTTTCATGGTATAAAACGTGTCTTGTTTTTACTCTTGTGATGAGCTGCTGCAACAACTGTCACCCACTTTATTCTCAACCCGGCGGAACCAGATGAGAGAAGTTAGCCTTGAAGGCTTCTGGGCAGTTTTTGACACCAATTTCATAGATCTTTCTACAAAAAAAGCCATTGTGAAAACAAAAAAACTCTCTTCTGTCAGAAAGCACATACGGTATTATACAACCATAAAATGTAAGTACAGCCTTATTAATGTCACAAGTGTGTTGAATCCAGAAGTTGCACCAAGGAAGCTGGTATTTTTATCCCGAAGTAGGCTGTTATTCAGAAAATAATATCTGTTTTATTTTGGTCACACTTTAACTAGATTTATACGGTCAAAACACTTGATTACATTTAGGAAACACTATAATTTGGCTTAAAAATACATCCTTTCACAACGTTTAACACGAGATACAATAAGGTTTCTGGAAGAAAGCCTTCAGGCTAACGTCTCCCATGTCCATCCTACAACCAGAAGTCCTCAGTAGCAGCATATGTGTATTAATCCGCCGATGAAAATACACCTCACCACCTGCACAATTTAATCCAGTTCTGTAATAAATCATTTTTAAGATGAACATTTGTTATGATTTATAAACATTAAGGCCTGCAGGAAAATCCTTGGCTTGGAGCTGATTAACTATCACACAAAACTTGAGAAATGGAGGAATAAATTGGAGAAATATCAAACCACGCTTCTTTTCTGAATTGAAATAACCAAATCTAAAAAGGATTTGCCTCCATGTAGGAAGCAAATCCCTTGAATGAATGTAAAAGGAGACTATGGTTGAGTTGCCTGGTGGCTTTACCGATGTACATTTGTGAAGGTCACATCGCTGCCTGCTGGTCGGTCGACCTCTCCCACAGCGATTATCTGCAGTCATGTCTGGGAATCGACGGATTCTTAATGTTGAAATTCAGCCGGCTGTTGTTTTTGAAATCAAGATCTTACCAAGCGGGTCAGACAGTGTGTGCTCTCATTAGCATGTGCAGTGTTTCTTTTTTTTCAAAAGGGCAGGGAGGCAGTTCGTCCTCTGCAGATAAAACAGACTTTGACTGAAGCCAACGACAGTTTTGGCCTTAATAAAGGGCAGATTCATCTCCAAATCAAAGTGCTTTGGTGTCCTTTGGCGAGAGTCTGGATGAAGTGCAGCCCCATTCTGTATCTCCAGAGAAGGCTTGCTGCAGGAAAAACACGGAAACATCCAGCAGCACCCAGCAAGCTGTGTCTTTTTGCTGGACAAATTCACTCTGGTTCCTCCTCAGTTTAGCCTCTGAGCAGGTGAGGTGGTACGATCGAAGGAGAGTGAAAAGACTTCGCCTCAGCCGACAGTTTACACGGTGCATCCTCGCCCTGAAGCCCACTTAGCTCACAGGCTGATTGGTGCCACGAGATTGTCTGCAAAAAACTGCCCTTTTGTTACCATTTACCAAGTGATAAATCCGCAGATACACAAGCTGGATGTCACTCATGCGTTGATCCTCAAACCAGATATAAACAAAGTCATGTATCACTGTGATACAAAGCAGTCCAGCCACAGAGTTCTTACTGCCGAAGAGATTTTTACTGGAAACGGAATGCAAAATTCGGAGCTAATATCTTTATAATTTATGCACATAAACCCTTGAATTAAAAGATCAATGCCTCTGGTTTTCCTCACTTAATAAGCCTCGGGTTACTTTGAATCCAGTGGTGAAGCACTTTAATCATAATACGCCACATGCAAGTGAGATTGAGGTTAAGATTTGTTGTTCATTTATTGTATGTCATTAACTATCATTTATCACACCTTCACTTCTGCTGTTGGTGTTGTGATGTTGATCGGCGGAGTGATATTGGAAATTGTGAATCTTTCACTGTTTTCAGCGATGGTTGAATGGCCGAAATGACATTATAGTGGCTGAAGTTGCACGTTAGCACTTCAGAATGTAAGTTATAATATCGCCGAGACCCAAACCAGCCTTACATTGGCAAGAAATTTTAAAAGCAAGCCCACAAACCCAATGTTCCATTTACTGTAAATAGTAAATGGATTTCAAATGTCCGTGGAGCCACATCTAGTGCTTAAAAACTGAAAACGTTGTCAGTTCTTTGAGCACAAGGACAGAAAATGACATCCCTTCCACTGTATCATGGTGCCAACACAGATCTGAAACTGTTATGTGACTGTACATAAAGAGTCTAAACGTGAACTGAAGTACTTTGAAAAGCAACAGAATTAAATAAACCTGTTATAATTTCTTGTGAAAGTAAAGAATAATCAACCTCAGAGAAAGAAAAAGAGAAGACAGCATGTCGTCAGGCAGCTGTACTTAAATTGTGAAGGTTGC
>KV751377.1:1553346-1578515 GCA_001698575.1 Mola mola | reverse complement strand
TGCAAAGCTGCCTTTAATTCACAAACTTGTCACTACGGTAAATGGTCAGGGGATCCTCAGTTAGCGCCGGTTGAACTTAAATGTGTCAAATTGTTCGTGTGCAGCCGAGAAAAGGGCAAACATTGCATAAACATTATTATGTTACAAAATGACTGTGGGCAGCCTCCATTATTATTATTATTCCTCTCACGTCAGTGACCGGCACCAGCAGTGTATGTGCCGGTGACAGGCAGCTGATGGCACTGTTGTTTAACTTGTCCGACCGCCTGACGTCAGTACAGGTGTCCCTGTGGGCCAGAACAGAAGACAAAAGGCAACACAGACAGTGAATGATCTATAATAAAATCAGAAAAATTTGCTCAAACAACAGCAGAAACTGAGAACTGGTTCTTATCTCCAATGTGTATGCAAATGATGACATGATTTCAAGATGTAGACTAGTATCACGACGAACAGGCAGAAACAAAGCAGCTCTGCTAACGGAGAACACTGGGCTGGAGAATGAAAACGCTTCTGCAGGCTTTTTGTTACTTCCATACATGAGGGAGACAGTCAGGGAGTGCTTTCGCAGGTTCAGTTCCATGTGGCAAAAGCTAATTTATCAAACATGTAAACAAAATAGAAAAATAGTTATTTCCCAGTGCGATTAGAACATCTGAAGAACCCCTCCTCCCCGCCAGAAGCACCATAACTCACATTTAGAAAAGCTAAAAAAGACATCATGTCTTTGGATACTTAAGGTGAACAGTTTAAACATTTAAGTAAAGATTTAACTAAAAATCTGGTCGTATTAATCCATTTCTATCAGGGGATCTATGTCTGATGAAGCAGTTTTGCCTTTTTTCAGCCACATGTGAGACCTCCATCACAGAGACGTCAGATCCACACAGTGACAAATGTTGAAGGTGTTTGTGGTTAAAAAAAACCCCAGAAACTCCGCTGTCATGTGATGAAGTACCACTTTAATAAAAGTTAGAGAAGGGAATCTGTCTCTAAGGGTTCCAGTATACTTCTGAGAGTCTGTTACCTCCTTTTCCTTTCTTTTTTAGGTTATGAGTGCACCAGCAGGTGGTAGCACAGTACAACACTAATGGAGACACAGCGAAAAAAACAACAGTAGAATAATCTTTTGGCTCCTGTCTACCAAAATAAATATGAATTCTGTGTTCAACCTAAATAACATCCAGCCAGAATACTTATAGTTGGACCTGCCCTTCATTCAGCCGACAGTGCAGTGTTCTCTCAGCTGATTATTCAGTTTGTAACCTAGAATGCTCTGAGCGCTCACAAAAAACTGACAGTACGAGGCCTCGAGCTACCTCTGATTAGTCTCAGTGTCAAGGAGAACTACAATAACTTTGGTTCGGATCGGGCCCAGAGCGTCGAGCTTCTCAAACGCAGCACCACGCTCTCAGCTCTGATGCTAGTTGGCACAAAATTGTTTGCAATGATCAACATGGCTCCTGCAACAGCAATTTTGAGCTCATAAGCACATGTTGTTTTTTTTTGTAGCCTCGGAAGTAGATGTGCAAAACAAATCTATGAGGTGAGAAGGTGTCAGGCGAAATGCCACAAACTTGAAATGCTTTGCTGTCTATCCTGGTTCAGGCACCTGATTGCACTCTCAAATTTACCGGCAGGAAAACACCAGGCCGGCAGATCAACTGGTTTCAGGCCTCCCACCTGCTGCTGACATCTCTGATTCTTCTCAGCAAGTCACAAAATCACCTGTCTGACTATTTTTGTTGTTTTTTTCCCCAGACACAAAACAGAGATGACATCTGCTGTGCAAAAGACAACCCATTGCTACTCACAAATTGCATTTACAGTGTAAGTAAGTGTGGTTGTAGTTAATTTATGGGCATCATTTCACCTAACTTTGTGGGAATATGTCTTTGAATGCCACGTTTAATTGATAATTCAGAACTTTAAATTAGCTGATTTTAGCAAACCACAAATGAGTCCATGCTAACAATCACAGTGTAATATTTGGCCACTGTAAGAGCTGTACGAAATGGCAAATTCAACCTAGGTATCAGCTGATAGGGAGTTTTCCCTCATTTAACTATCTGATCCGATCTGGATCACGAATCTGTGTCCGGAGCCGTTTCAAACATGGAATTAACGCAAAAATGAATAATTTTTTTTAATTAAACTTGACATGTAGGACTTTCTTGGACAGTTGTGAAAGAGGATCTGGATCCTGATCCTGACCCATGACACGACCCCGACACCCAACTGTGAAATTAACCTTGTCCAAGTATTAGTTGATTTAGCTAACCTGATTGGTGCGGCATTTAGCCCAAGTGGCCGGCCAGCGAGCGTCAATCAGGCGGCAAGCACTGAACACGCCTGCTAAGTCTTTCTAGCATTTACTGGATCTGGAGAGATCTGGATCTGATCGAGATCAATTACAAACATGACGTCCCTCAAACATCAATGAATGGAATTTGTTCGCAAGCAAGTTTGGTATCTTATTTCTGCAAACACTGCGCAATGGTATTTGAGTTATATTTTTTTCTTTTGCAATCTCAGGCAGGTGACAGAGGTATATCCTCTGCTGAGCGCCTCCTTACTTCCGTTACTTATGCCATTTTCAAATCCAAACATGGACTTACTTACAAAAATACTTTTAATTAAGATTAGTTATGGAAAAGAGAGCTTCATTTTATGTAAAAAGCATTTCTATATATGATCACCATAAATTAAAATAACTTGAAAAACATAGTCATTTAATTGTTGTGAGTGTCCGTTGGCAGCCTATTGGACACATGTGAAGACACGCCTCAGTTTATTACTATCTCAAATTCTGCAAATTTAGCAGATGTCTTTCGATTTTTAGCTCCTTTTTTGACCCTCCAAAAGTTCAGGCTTAGTACGCTTCCCACATCCACCCCGCGTGAATGAATTCACCTCCATTAAAAACCTTCATCGACATCTGCCACTGCAGCGATGCTCAGCCCTGCATGTCTTAGCCTTTCTCCAGCCAGACGCCTCTTCAATTTAACTCCATTTGGAAGTGGTGGATGTTGGCTGACAGGTTAAAACTTCTCACTGGGATGCTGATGAGCATCTCCACTCCGGCTGAAGGAAAGTCAGTCTCTCATCTGCACAAAGCTGCAAATTGTGTAAAAAGCCAGTCTGATCAAGATAATGGCTTGTGAAAGAATGAGATTCGCCCCCTTTGTGAGAAATGTGATTGTGTGGATGGGACAGTGGCATAACAAGTATGACCTTGTTAGAGGGGCCAGTTGAGAAAGTAATTAGGCCTCACATATGGGCAGCACTACCAAAGCCTTCGGCGATGAAGGGATGAGCCATGTCAGAGCTGTTTATCGTCACAGGTAAGGCTGTCAATATCAATTGTGAAATGCACGGAAGAGTCTTAAGGCTAATTTCATGATCTGAGTTTTAACTGAAAAATGACATGTACCCTTAGTTATGTCTATCGATAATCAGTATTTGTCCAAACTGCCCGTGTTGTTAGACACAATGCAATGAGAACCTGCTTGAGTACGTCTGGGTCCCATAGTCGCTCATTCAGAGAGGGTTTTTTGCTCTGCTGACTGGCCTCACACCTAGAAAAACAACAAATCCAATCATTCCCTTTGAGGGGTTATGGTATTATACCTGGTGGAGTTACTGTACATGTTAACACATCTCTGTGTGTTAAAACCTCAGCATCAAGTACAGTTTTGTGCATCAACAAGCTGACTTGTGACTCAGTTTCTTGTCTGATTTAGTGCACGCATTAATGTTTTATCCAACGCAAAGCAATGCGAACGTCTCAAAACCACATGCTAGATGTCTCTAAACCCAACCAAGTCATGTTTATGTCTTCACTTCGACCAAACTGCGATTAAAGACAAATGACGCTTAGCAGAAATTCAAGCAGGAAGATCTTTTCCTTCGTCTCGCTCTCGCTCTCTCTCTCTCTCCCCACTTCCCCTAATCAGCTGACTGTGGGTATAATCTTTTCATCATTACATCATCATAACTACCAAGGTGATTTACATTTTCTTGTGCACATGGCACTAAGTCCCTTCTGATTGTACTAATGTCACATGTGGATGTCGTAAGATGAGGGCAAAATATGAAAATGTGTGAAATAAAGCGTGAAATAACCTTTAAATCTTCTTGTTCTGTCGCAGTTACTTTATCTGGTTAGTAATTCAGCCTTGGCCCTACCTGGACTAAGCAGGTACAGACATTGGTAATTCTCCTTGATCGTTTGTCTTGAGTTAATTAAAGACACCGTCTCCTTTGTTTCTTTGGTAATTGGGAATCATCGACTTCACCTCTCCTTTTATTTTCCTACAGCATCACACCTTGTCTTGTTTTTTTGCTCATCGAACAGGCAAATTCCCATTGTAGATGCTGACTGCCGTTCTCGGCACACTGACATGAGGTGTACTTGCTGTTCGCAGGCTGACACGGGTCCATTGTTGACTGGAAATGGTGAACGAAATGCAAGGACTGAAACTGCCATTCGCATTAACGATCAGGCTAGAGACACTGTTGCACGCTGGCCTGCACTGGTTCACAGTCATTTCGGTGTCTGAGATAAGCAATTAGAGCAACGATCAGTTATTCTTCACTAGATGTGTTTGGAACCCTGTATCTAGCCTGCAGGATGTCGTTGTTTTTTTTACTTTGCGAAGCTCTTGCAGACTTTGTTGGAGCGCCTGGAGGTGTGCAGAAAGAGCTGACTATGGCCTTTTAGACCATCAAAGTGTCCTTCACCCCTCAGCCACTACAAGCCTTGTTTTATTAATTTTAAAAATGGAAGCTGATGTCTCAGAGGTTAACTGGCTCTGGATCACCTGGTCATATACACACATCCTCGAGTTTCTGGAAGGAGTAGCTGGTTGTATGAGGAAAAAGCTTTTATCACAGCACTGCACTGGAGTCAGTCTGATCCCATCTCTGTCTCTTCGAAACCGCTGACCGCACATGCACATGTTTGCATGGGCACTCATGATTTATTGGCTCTGTCTGCGCAAACACGCCACGCATCTACACCATTGTTGTGGGGAAGCACATAAAGTGAGGCTGATTCCCTTGGACAGATACCCCCACTCCAGCGCTGACATCACAAACAGGCTTCAGTAATTGCTGTGAGTGGCGGGGGGACAAGCAGTCAGTGCAGCGGGTCTTCGGCTGGCTTATTGTGTCTCTTTGCTCGCCTGTGATAATTAAAATGACTCAACCTCCCCTCGTTCCAGTCACAGTGGTGGCACCGTAAAAGCGAGCAGCAGAGCTGTTATTGCTTGTCCTTCAGCTAAAGAGGCTCATGTTGGCCAGAGAGCTGAGGGCTTTTGTTCCGAAAGCTGAAAAATCTGGTGTCCAGCCTGGGTGAATTTTAGCAATGCGCCCTGGGAAATAAGTTATCTAAGCAGCACATGCAAGAAACCCTGACATTAATCTTTAATTAAGGCCTTTACAATTTTGAACGACATGCCTGGGAGCCCGAGAGCTACTGTAGGGGATAGATATGAACAGTGTGCGGTGGGGAGGGCCAGGCGACATATTATATCGCATGGTGAGCTCATTTTGTCTCGTCAAAGTCAAGGATGCATTGATCTACCAAGACGTTGTGTTGCCTTTCGTTTCAGCTGTTTGGATCATAATGTAAGTTGAGCTTTTTTTTTTTTTTTTTTAATGATAGTAATAAAAACAATGATATGATTCTGCTTCTGAAATCCATTATGTGAAAAGTCGGATGCATTCAGACAAAGCCACCAGGGCGGTGTTTCAGGGGCTGTCATTGAAAGTTGTTAGACAATCTGTTTTATTTTGGGTTTTTTTTTTTTTTTTTTTTTTTTTTTTTTTTGCTTGCAAAAATAGATAACAATCCTTGAAAGTAGCGGTAGTAAAATGTGCATTATGCCGTCTTTGTTCCAGTTTGCAATATTTTCTAGAGCTCTTGATGAGTGGATTTCTTGTCACAACTGTGTATGAAAATATCCAGATGACTGCTTTGGGTTCACACATTTTCTAATTTATTTTTAGGGGGGGTTTGTATTTGGTTGTGGAGCTCTTGTTGAAAGAGCCAAGCGATAAACCTGGAACCTGGAACCTGGAAGAGCCAGCCTGCCACTGAAGCTTTCGTGTTTTGTGACAACTGCTGCCTTCTTGATGTTCCACAAAAAGCCCCCAAGACAGAAACTGTTTTCATTCTGGCTGAAGATTCACATGAAAAAAACCGCCACTATGAAACAAACTGGGACTTAATTATTTTGATTACACCTTTCGCTGTTCCCAGTAGGATGGAATTACAAAGCTGAAAGTAAAGGTTTAGCGAAGAGGCGACTGAGGAAAAAGTGTCAGCACATCTCCCTGAGGCGAGATTTGTTCGCTGGCACAGAGCAGACGGATGGGAGAATGGTGGTGGTAGCAGGAGGGGGTCACACCTTTGTGAAGCAAGGCATTTGGGAGCGATTAAACCCTCATTTGCCGTAGGGACCATCCCAGGATGAGGATGGAGCTGGTTCCAACATCGCCTGCAGCACAGTTGCTTTAATCTCCACTCCTCATGAAGACCCTGTAAATGCCATGGGAGTAGTTAAAGTGGAGCACGCAATGTTCTGCTGGGCCAGTTCGCTGCTAACATTCAACATGACAGCTAATGCAAAGAATACCTTGGGGTTGCCTGCGCCGCTGCAAAGGATCACGTATGAAATGAAACTGCGGCTTAACCCGCGTAATTAAACTTATGACCTACACATTTAAATCGGATCCCTTTCTTAGTGCGAGTAACAGCGGAAACCTCCATTCTGCTTCACGCTGCTTTTATTTGCCACCACCTGGAAACATGATGATTGAACGCTCAATGAGCTTTCATCTGCACCGGCAGCCATTTTCACCCCAGATTTGGCAGATAGAGGTGCATCCTTTTGCTTTCCCATCACGAAACTGGTTCAATACCCAGGGGCTCAGGCTGGCTCAGGCCTCCTCATATCTGCTGTAAGTGGCTGCTCATCATCCTGAAAGCACCTGAACACTGAGGGCCCCCCTCCATCAATGGTACCCACACAATCACAAGTTCCTCACCCGGTTATTGCGAGTCTTTCATCAACCGCGCCTGCCTCGTTTTTTCCCTGCCTTCAGCTTTGCTTCCATTTCAATACTTTCAAATCCCCATACGCAGCCACTTGTCTCTATTTATTGCGCTTCTTTTCAGATTTTACGTTCCTTTTATCAGTCTACCTCCATTTCCCGTGGCCCACCTCAGCCTGTGCACCTGGCTCATGTGGGTCCGTGAAACTGAAACTGAAAACGTACTAATCAAAAGCTATTGATGAAAAAATATCGGCCATTGTTCTTTTGATTTGCTGCACACACCTCTGCTGCTCCTTAATAGACGAATAGCGAATGTGAGGTGGAATTAAAAAAATCCCACCACAGAGGCAGATTCCCAGAGGCACAAGAGAAGGGCAGATCAAAAGGCAAATGAGGAAATCCACACAAGCCGCATCAGCTCGGTATCATGTGAGGTTTGCCCCTCCTGTGTGCCCTGGCAGCCACGGCAATTGATTGGCTGATGTTTCACGCTGTGCACAGTGTGGGTCTTGTTATGTGGGATATTGGCTTTTTTTACTTGCTGCTCCAGCCCTTTCATAGTGTGCATTAGCTGTGGTTTCTCAGGTAGAGTGCCGACGCGTACGCTTTCCTTCCATTTGGTTCTGGATGACTTTGAAGGACAGGAGACGGAGGGAGGTTTGGGAGCACTGTAACAAAATCCTCAAGGTCTCTGAAATGATGTCGGCACTATGAAAGCCTCAAGGTGTTACATTGAGAATGAGACTATTATCAACTGTAGCTTTATCAATCCTGAAAAAAACTTCAAAACTTTATTTTTCTCCAAAACGACAGAAAAAAATGTCACTATCTGTATTTTTTTTTTAAATTTCTATTATGGCATTATTAAAAACATTATTTAACACATTTTATGCTTCTCTATGGCTCAAGAGAGTTAACCAAACATCCTGGATTCATGAAACACTGTCAGAACCAATGAAAGTTAATTTTCTTATGTTAGAATGTTTAAATGTCTTAAATTTAGCTCAGAGCCAAACTACAATGATTCACTTCTATTTAAATGGGTGCAAATAATAATAGTCAAATCAATTATCTACTTTTACTCCCTCTCCACTTCTTGGACAATCTACGAGCGTAATCGGGCAGCATTTTAATTACCTGTGGCCTAATAAATGATAATTTAATTTGTGATTTCCAAACATAGATGTGCTCAAGAAGTCCAATTTTCGAATGGTAACCAAATCATCTTTTTGGTCAAATGTTTCATAATGAAAAACCTCTTTTCTAAAGATAGTATGACTAAGCTTCAATTAATCCACCACTGACCGACAACTAAATTGAGATGTCCTAGTTTCCCTACCCATGGTAAAATACATTTTTCTTACTCTGCCAGTGTTTGCACAGAAATGAAAGGGAAAAAAGATGGAGCTGACAGGGGTTTTACACCTAAATAATAATCTCATTTGACTCAGCTGAGAAAGCTGCCTCCCAGCCAGGCTGAAGAGTAACCTTGGTACGCAATGTCACCAGCCAAGCTAGTTAGTGTCCGTGACTCACTGAAGGGGTGATATGCAGTTGCACAGGGGCACCAAGGAAAGGGGGGGGGGGCTGTGCATTTGGTTAGTGATTCAGATGGACTTTTCACACCTCCACAAAGAGGTGTAAGAGGTAAAATAGTCAGTAATAATCTACAGTAAATTAAAAATAAAAGTTTTGTGTGAGTTATCAAAGGCCTAAAGCTAAAACTTTGCTAAATTCTGTTCACTAGCAGGTGGAAAGCCAGCCCATAAATTAATGAGCTACAGCTATGAGCCTAGTACATGGTGGTACATTTATAAAGGGGCCATTCAGGGTCCCAGACATTTCTGTGGGCAGACCCTGTGGTAATTACAGTACTTTAAATGTTGTAATGAAGTCACTGAGTTTTAGCTTCGAGTTTCACCTGAGCCCATCCGTCCACCCATTTTCTACCACTTATCCTATCCAGGGTCACGAGCCCCGTTTATTATATTGCCTGAATTTGTATAAGATGCAATGATTACGAAATGGAAAGTCAAAACATGCTTACATGAGACACTTTTGATGTTTTGTGATGTGTGATTTGATCTGAGCATTTCTTTTTTTTTCTTCATACATTTCAATGAATCTCTTTGGATGCTTAACCTCCGTGGACATATCGATTATAGAGAGTGAGTTTGTGCGTGAATGACATTTGTGCTCCACAAAGTGGTGGTGCCTTTTGAGCAATAATTCTCCATGCACCGCCACGCACCAGTCACATGTGTCCCTTTACACAGGCAATAACAAATACACAGTGACTTGCATAGAATCAAGTTATTTCCCTGTACCCTCTTTGTTAGCCATGTTCCCAGTTGTCTGAGATCATGCTTTGTATACGAAAATGTATCACCCTTACGACAAACACACAAAGAGCATGAAGTACAGAACCCCCCCAGCCATATTCTCACTGCCATCGATTATGCAGCTGAAAAGCAGAAAGCATATGAATATTAAAATGAATAATGTATAGGTTTTGCTTTTGGCTATAGAGCAAGATCTGAGTCAAACAAGCTCACTCGCTGCAAATGTCAGTTATGCAGTTACACTTAAAAGAAGAGAAACATGTGGTACTTTTAAACACATTTAAGATTCAATCAAAACATGTTCAGGCAAAAAGGACATGGACTCGAGATTCTCGATTCAGGGTCATGCAAATGGTCTTTTGCTTTCCTCAAGGCATTTAAGTATATATTAAAATATTCAGGCACTGACGCTGTAGATGCATATTCAATATTTGTGATTTGAAGATCTCTTGCACGGTAACTCCGTCTCAACAGTCAATTTAAGGGACCACAAAGTTGACATTCATTCATTTATTGTAATTTAATTAATTTAATACAATATATACAATACAACGTTTTACATGATACGTGTAAAAAAATATATATATCATCTTACAGTACAGTACCATTTAGAGAACGATGGAAAATAGAACAGACACGGAAACGACAACTGAACAGACTCACTCCAATTAACAATATACAGCAAATGTTAACTCCGAAACCTGCCGTAAGGTAGTATCCGTAAGCTTCTACGTGCTAACCCAATACAGTTTTATTAGCAGAAGCTGAACAATAATTCATATATCCCGACGTACAAAAGGAGCTGTTTCATCCACTGAAAATGCTTTTTGTTCATGCACTTTGCACATGCTCCACTGGAAGACGGCTCACATTTCAAACACATTCACATCCATTCCTTGCTTAGAGCTCTACAGACTCGAACCCTCACAGCCAATACAATTAGAAAAAAGTGGAAAGTTAATTTTATGCAAGGGAGTCACAAACCCTTTTTCGCACAGGAAATCTGACTCTTGACAACTTGACACTAAAGATGGTCATTTACTAGCTGTAAATACACAACAGGTGGAAAAAAGAGGTTTTCCTCAATCATACAGTATAAGTAGTCGTGTGCACACTGTTTACTGAAGGCCCTGTATCAATTGTGGTTTCCAAACATGCTGCCTACAGCAAAGAATGCTGTGTGCAGCAGTTTGCTGACATCCATTGAGGAATTCATGCGGCTTTTGTTGTTATCCCCAAGATGTAAATGTGTCCATAAATCTGCAGCGTGCAGCTACTTTTGGCTGGCATCTTACTTAAGATCAGAGAGCAATTTTCCCCTCCAGAAATAGCCTCTTAACACAGTTGCTTTACATGGGCATGATGCGTATCGAAGCCATCCATTACACTTGTGAAACGGCTAACTGCCCGGCGGTGACATCATGAGTTTAGAGCACATAAGCAGGTAATACAGGGCTGAATTGACACGGTGGTGTGTCATAAAGAATACCACACACGCAGCACAATGTAGATTGTGTTTCCGAGCGTCATCCATTCAAACCAGATCCCTCCCTCCCAGGAGCTGATCCATGCGGGTCACGACATCATTCACCAGAACGAATGGCGACATTTCAAGGGAAATGCAGAGGAAAAACAATATGCCATATTGTGCGGTGGTGGCCATTCTAATTCCATTTCAGATAGCACATGAGGGATTTGCTGAGGAAGGATTTTGAGGTGGTACAAGCCAATCTGCGCTAGGTCTCGATCTGTGACACCGAGCAAAAACTTGAGAACACGGAACAGGTGGCCGTTGCAACAGCGGAGCAAACTTTACAAAACTGTTGCAGCATGCTTAATGACAATCTGCCTCCACCTCATGCTCCCAAAACATTATGTAAGCATTTGCCTCTCTATTGCATTGTTAAGTGATGTCTTGAAGCCATTTCAACGCAGAAACCAAATCTGCCGCTAAACGCCGATCGCCGACAGATCCTTATTACATGAACAATGAAAACGATGAAGATACTTTCAAAGCACGGCTTGCCGAGAACGACGACGACGACGACGACGACGATGAGTGCATATCTGCGGCACTAATTCGGCTAGCTAAACAACATAAAACAACATAGGAAATTATGAAGAATCTTCAAAGGAAAGCCAAGCAAGTTTCCCCCAAAGCAGCAGCAGATTGCGAGAACTGAGAGCAGAGATCAGAGCGAGGCAACCATGTAGGAGCAGAAAAACATTGGGAGTCACGAAAACGCAACAGTTGGGAAAGAACGAATTAAGATCCTATGGCTTCAGGGGGGATGTTGTTTTGCTGGTGTAGAGAGTGAAGCAAGCACAGACCAATTTACTTGGAGAAAATTGTGCTGTGCTGGAAAAAAAAGAAAGACCTAAGAGCGGATCTGGCCCATTCTTCACTGTGCAATCTAATCTCAGCGCTTGGAGGATATGGGTGAAAACAAACATTGTTTTCCTGTCAGCGGACCTGACGGAACATACAGTGCTTGTAAGAGAGCTCAGCCTGGTCACACAGTGCCTCAAATACAATGAAGGAGAGGATTAAACTGGGGAAAGATTAAAAAAAAAAAGTGAAGCGTTACATGATGAATATTCAAGGCAACAATGACCTCTTGATACTTTCCCAGTGGGCTTTTAAGGAGGAAAATAATTAAAGGCCAAATGGGGACCATGTCTGAGGATCCCAGGGCTACACTTGTGCAGGGTAAATATCAGAACGCTAGCCTAAATTTTATGGGGTTTTTTCATTTTTATTTCTAAAAAATATTTAGTTGAAATAATAAAATACGTAGTCTTCATTCCACGCTTCAAAGCACCTGTGAAGATGTTTTCTGAAGCAATTGTTGTTACAACACAGCTGGATGAAATGGCTGAAATGTATGTATTGAATAATAATTTATCATTTATGTGTCACAATTTGGTAGATGATAAACGATGATAAAATGTGTAAAATAAAACCTTCAATAACCTTCGTAATCCTCAACACATTTTGCTTGGAACCTTTACACGATACGGCTGAGCTACTTCTGTGTTTGACTACAAATCCCACACAAAGGCCGAAACCAACTCGATTGATAACTTCATTTATGTTGATATATGTGAGCGCGTTCACTCCAGCAGGAAATGGAAACCCCTGCAAACAGGTCACAGAAAGGTTCAGTCATGTTTGGGGATTATTTTAAGCAGCGGACCAACCCAAATTCTATACTTTAGTAATGACTTGAACTCAAATCAAACGCAAGTAGTTGCAATGAATTAACATGTCACCACTGAGTTGGTAAAACTTACTGATTTAGACAAGAGTAGAGCTGGAGTAGAGGAAACTTGTGTCAGACTTTGGCTACATGAACGTATTAGTTTAAACATGTCGTTGTTGGTTTAGGGTGTCCCACAGGATGTGTTGACAAGGAGACAAATAAAAGATTATAATCTAATATTATTGTCATACAACGTCCCCTCACAGGTTAAACTCACGAAAAAAAGTCACACAGCCCTATGTTAAGGAAGGCTATTAAAAGATGAAACAACTAACGGAAAAGTAAAGAAAAAGTAGATTAATGAATACTCTGAGGTCAGTCGAACAGTCCTTAAAATGACTGGGGAGATGCTTTACTAAAGTTACAACTCGCAGGATTATAAAAAAGACTACAGACTGATATCAATCAAAACGAGTATCAATAAGTACATACAAAATGAATAAATAAACCTGGAAATACACAAATAATAACAAAAACCGTTTCCTCTGTGACTAAAAGTCTTTAATGTGTAGTCCTCATTGGCTGGGGGGCTGCGTGGTCCATAAACTTATGCTTCTAATAATGAGCCATTCTTTCTGACCGGCTGTCACCACGATTCTCACACACTCTATGTCAAAGGCAATTTTGTGGTCGACATCTTGAACGTCAACGTTGCCATTTTTGAATTCCCCTAATGTGATATAAGAGGAACACTGTTTCCCTTTTTTGGTCCCAACTAGTTTCTCCCCTACTTCCAGAGCTCCGTGGTGGAGAATGTCATTCTGACGGTCGTCAGACCCGGTGGTAATCCTAATTTTACTGATTTTGGTAGATTTATTAAAGACTATGACAAAGAAGTCTCCTGTGGAAGGAGGCTTTCCCCAAAAGTATTCGTCCACGGTGCTGTAAGCCTTGGTGGCGTCGTAGTTTTCAAAGACGTTGATGTTTGTGTAAAGGCTGGCAGGGGGGTTGTCAGGAATGTCTATGGAGTCTTCCTCAAAGTCGTCGTCCTTCAGCTTGTTCTCCGCTCCTTTGTAGGACGAGTAGTAGCCCATGTGCTGGAACAGCGAGGGCTTGAAGCGGATCACGTCCTTCTGGGCCAGCAGACCCCTGAAGTGGATGAGGAGCCAGTCGCAGGGCATCTCCTGGTAGAACATGAGCAGGAAGTGAGCCAGACGTGGCAGGTCTTTGGAGTGGTACAGCTTCCCGATGTAGCCCAGCTTGGAGAACTCCAGCATCACCCAGTAGGAGCCTTCCCTGGAGGTGATCACCTTCTTCAGCGCCGTCAGGAAGTTCCTGGAGCAGCGCACGTCGTCCTCGAGCATCATGTAGAAGTGGGAGAGGTTTGTGCAGAAGTTGAGGAGGAAAGCGTAGTCCGCGTTCTGCTTTGAGCGGAAACGGACCCGGTCTTCCGGGTCGTTGTAGTTCCGTTTCAACCCGTCCAAGGATGGGTAGTACTCCTCTGGGGCCTGGATCACCAGCAGGCGCCCGGCAATGATGTGGTGAGCAAACTTCCTGGTGATTTCCTGCACCAGGTTCTCACACCAGACCAGGTCAAAGTCTGCCAGGTGGACCACAACCACAATCTCTTTGAGCTCCTCGTAACTGGACTGATCGAAGATGGACTTGATCGTCTCCAGAAGGTAGTTCCCCCTTTTTCTCTTTACTGACGACAATCCAATAGTAAGATACTCTGTAAACAAAAAAAAAAAACGTCAGGATATAAGTTGAAATGCTTTCAAAGGACAATCTTTAAGGATACTGTGTAAACATACAGTACATTGGTGGGAAAGAAAGTCAAATCAATCATGTCAAACACAAAATTCCCCCTCCAGATAATAAACAAACTCCGTCAGTCATTTGAGGGTGGATGTGCATTCTTTGCGAAACAAACTCGACTGGAGTAGAATGGGAGGCAGAGCCTTCAGTTTTAAACCCCCTTCTCCTGTGGAACCGTCTTCAAGTCAAAGTCCGGGAGGCAGACAAACTCTCTTCCTTTAAGAGTAGGCTTAAAACTTTCATTTTTGATAAAGCTTGTAGTTAGGGCTGGCTTATAGAGCCCCTAGTTATGCTGCTAAAAGCTTAGGTTGCCGGGAGACATCCCATGATCTCTTCTCCTCTAAATGTCCATGTCCCATTAATGCATTCCACTTTACATCTTCCCACAAGTCTTTGTCATCTTGCAGGTTCCCATGGATTGTGATCAGAGTTGCGTGATGCACACTGCCTGTATTATCATTATTATCATAACTATTATTATCCAAACCGGTGAAGACAGAGGGCCGTCCACCTTCTGCTCCAGGGTTTCAGCCTGTCACAATGTGCTTGCTCATGGTTGGATCGTTGGGTCCAGATCTCAGAGTAAGGCCTAGACCCACTCTAGATTTGCTGCTATACAAACTAAAATTTAATTGATACTTATTCGCCTTTTCTCTTCGATTGCTTTTGACTGCACCTTAAAGTCTTGATCAGCTGATGTTCCCTACATAAACAACTGCCTTTAAACAAGTGACCAACAGCCGGTAATGACTCAAGTCAACCTGCCAACACAGACTGTGAAATGCAGTCCCACAGAAAACTAATGAGTGAGCCACAACTAAGATTATTTTGTCCAAACTGTAATATTCATCTCTTAGAAGTTTTATGTTGAAATATTGATTTGAATAATAAAACAAGTGCTTTAAAAATTTTTTGGGATTGAAACACTAATTACAACATTGAGCTTATTGCGGCTAAAAAAGTTAAAAGTGACTGAATATGTGAAAAAGTTGTAATTTAATTCGGAGGTCTCAGTGGAGCAATTGCATTTTACTGCTGTGCTTTCATTCTCAGCTCATATTCACAACTGTGAATGTAACTCCCCCAAAGCTCATGAAAACATTCACAGTAAATTCTTCTTTAAACAAAAGCTACACTTACTCTTGCGATTCAGTGGGGTTCCAGCGAGATAACGGTACGTGACATTAATGGTTCCAGAGAAATTGCTGAGGTCTCTGAGGGAGTGAACGTATCGTTCCGAGCTCGGAGGGTGGAACGGTGTTTCCCTCAGTTGTCTTTTATCCCCTTCCTGGAACACAACATGAAAAACGCAACATTACTTCATGTTATGAGGAGAAGCACAATTACAGCTGCAGAAATTGAACATTACAGTCATCGCAAAACTGTCAATGTCTGAATAAGGCAAATGAGGGAAAAAAATCTGGTTTTTGTTGGCTTAAACGTGCCTCAAACATGCTGTAAGAACTTGAGCGAATATGTTTTTCGATGTGGCTCAGCTAACCCTCAGACTCTGTAGACAAAAGCAATCCTAAAACCTCTCCAGGCGGTTTGCATAGCTGAGCAAATGGACTCGCGAAGAGCACTGGAGAGATCAAAATGCAAACTAACCATTAATAATTTAAATAACAAACACAGAAAATGTACTGTGATCACCAACTTTTGATGCCATCATGAATAAGAGATAAATCATCTGGATGATTACAACTCGGGTCCACGTTATAAAAATTTAAACGTGTTTCCTTTTAAAAAAACAAGCAGTTATTAAAGTGACAAGATGGGCGGAGTTAATACATACATGATCAGATTTGGTTTCAATGGCTCATGCGGTCAAGTTTGTTCTCCCATGGAGAAGGCTGGTCATAAATAAAGATAAATAGACCTACAAAACTAAATAAAAAGTGACTAATAAAGATAACCAATATTAAAATTTCTGTTGTGCTTAATAACTAATAAGCACAATGTACTCAATGCTAATCAATGTAACATTCACGTCATGTCTGCCCATACGGGATGGGTGGCGATTTTGGAATATTCACATGTTCTACAAGTTATAAAAATTCAAACAGTTTGCCGATTACTGGTTTGGAACTCTACAATTCCAGCTTAGCATATCACGAAAAGACCACAACTGTGATCTGTCATTTGAGAGCCAAGTTTCAGGCAGACAGTGGGCCGCCGCCCACAAATCAGCCATCCACGACTGCCTTTGTCACCAGAGAAAGTCTGGACCAGGGACCTCTAAGGCTCTCCTGTGGTACCTGGCGCCTGTTCTATGTGGTGGAAAGTGGGGCCTCTGATCCATGTGTGGTTCTGTTGCATCCCATGACTGCTTGATTGGACTGTGATCTGGGGAGTTTGAAGGCCAGGTCAAAGCCTTGGTCTCTGATGAGTATTTGTGGTCTGGCGAGACGCATAAACCTGCTGATTCTGACCCTCTGTTGGGTGTAGCATTGCCATGAGGGGTTGTGCCCTGTATACGATAATGTTTCGGTTTGTGGTACATGAATGCCAGGACCCAACTTTTCCCAGCAGACCATCGAATTGTAACGTGATGACCATTACATTCACTTCACGTGGCAGTGGTTTTAATATTGTGGCTGGCTGGTAACACAAACGTACTAACCAGCACGTAGCCGTCTTCAATGTAGAGGTTGAGGAAGAGGAGGAAGGTGATGAGGAAGCCGAGGAAGGGAATGGTGGAGCGCTTCCTCAGACACCTCATCTTGTCCAGGGATTTCCACACCAGCCTCATGCTTCGCACGCTCTCAGTGGGATCTGCAGAGAAGGACACGAGAAGTGACGCATTAGGCCGGCGCGGTCTGAATGTCATCAGCCCTCCTCGCTGCATGTGAATAAATTTGCCTTTTCTAATTAAGCATCGACAGAATGCGGGAGAATTAATTTTAGGGGTCATGTGGATTATCTTCCATCGTAATTACACTTGTTTGTAATGATGTGTGATAGGGTGAAAGCTGTGGGCCAAATCTACTGAAAAAGAAAAGAAAAGTGAAAGACATAAAGGACATCGACATGGCAATCAATGGATTATAGATTAAAATCAAGTGTGCTTTTTTAGCAATAGCAAAGCGTCTGCTGACAGTTAGCATCTACATCCTTCACCTCGGCTGCTCAGTGATGGGCAGCGGCGTTAGGGTCTGTGGCCACAATCACAACACTCTTATGCTACAGTGGTCAAAAAGAAATGCTTCTGTCTGCTCCTGTCAGATACCCTAATCCTCTGCAGTATGAGACTTTTTCTATTTGTAAATTACAAGCCACAATCACTGGCAGGAAAATTTAAATTTACGCCTGTTGGACATAGAAGGAAAAAAAAATGTTGAAGAAAAGTTGAGTTTCACTGTTTTGGCTTCGTTTCTTCATCTGTTCTTTTTATTCTATGAAATAAAAAAACAAATATTTATCATGCCCTCAAATGTTACATGAACTGAAAATGAATGTCTAATGAAGTCACACAGTAAATTAATTTGCATCATTTTGCCTTGTTAATTGATGATCTATTCATTTTTTCTGTGCCCTAAACATTAACGTTTAACACAAATACATCATGCGCTCTATTTAATGTTGACAGCTACGCTTGCATATATCAGAAAGGCCTTTAAGGAGCAGTCATTACACGATTAGCAACTCCTCACAGCCATTGTGTAAGTGAGACGAAGCCAGTAAAACAGCAGCGCACAGCTAACAGCGTGCAGAGTTAACAATGGCATCGGCCTTCTCTTTGCCAGCAATTAGGCATCAGCATGCGCTTTTGTTCCGCTGCTGCGAGACCCCAGAGATGCCTAATAGAATACAAACTACCTCTAAAGCTCAGTTCAATGACCACACACACATCGATCACTCGCACCAGCCGTCGGCCTCAACTGGGATTTCGGCTAGTCAATACCTCTTTGTGCGCACTTGAAAACTGAATTTAACACATCCATCCATTGCCGCCTGTTCTGTGCAATTTTCAGCCGAGTGTGGTTTGATGTGGCAGGCAATTATCAGCATTCAGAATATTCAGAGCCGTTTTTCCGTTCACACGGTACAAAGAAATGAGCTGGACGAACTACAGCACGCATTAAAATATGCTCAAGTTGCTCAAGTTGTCAGCAGACTGTTCTTTCCAGATTCAAAGAAATGGTGTTTTGCGTCCACCGCCTGTCAAATCTAAAGGTAAACATGTTTCTGTTGGCAGCACAGAAGGCAACAGTTCAATTAAATCAAGAACGGTGGAGGAGTAAAGGGGTGAGATTTTCAACAGATTCTCTGAAACAGTCAGTGCAATCACCCGACAGGTTGTGTATAGCAGAATAACTGATCTCCGTGCAGAGTATTTGAGCTCACTGCTTATTGCTGTTGTTATTTCCTTTATATTTTATTCTATGCATTTTCATCTATGGCGTAAACGTGTTTTTGAAATGGTCACTTTTGAGATTATTGAGGATCCAGTGACAACAAAAAAGTGAATTAGTTAGCTAAAGGACAGAGCAGTGTGGTGTTTTAATCATTCTTCTCCCACTCCTTTCCCCTGTTTACAGCAAATACTGTACATAAAGCACTGTAAACCAAGGCGGAAATAAGGATTAAATAGTTGTTAGCAGCACTGACTGGCTGACAACAGTGAACCTTTCTAACGTAACTTGATTGAACTTGAACTTGATATATTCTATGGCACCCAGAACTTGTCGGAACTCAGACAAAAGAAACAACAAAACAAAACAAAGACAATAAAGAGGGCCTACATAGTCAATTAGGTGAGGTTCTGTGGTAATTTAGCTGCACTGTACCGTTTATTACAGTATAGATATCATTTAGTCAGACAAGGGATGGACAGAGGAGCAAATAGTGTAAATCTGACAGAGCAGCATTTAAATGAAATGAAAATTTCCTAACTGGCATTTCCAAACAACAACCTTAATTGCAGGGCTTTGGCACGTGTTGCACTGGTTGAAGCTGCCCTGTGACCAACAAAATGCATGGTCAACCCTTTTGCTGCAACACAAGCCGCTTGCATTTAGAAAAAAAAACAACTTTGACAACTTTTCGCCTCACTGCTTTTTAGATTATTCAGTGCTTCACTGACTGTATCAACAGAGCTAAGATCTTGTTTCAGGTGTAACGTTAAAAGGAGGTGTAAGAAAAAGAAAATGAAATGAAATGAATGACAGATTTGTGTGCTGTTACCATAGAGACTGCCAGTTCTTGCTCCACATCCGACTTTTACTGTGTCCAAACTTGTCCCTGTTACATTTATACTGTATGATTGTGCTGTAAAATCCAAGTGCTGCAGAGTTCATTTGACAGTTTAGATAGATTAGTTAAAGGTTAAAATGCTTTTCTTGATTCCTGCGATAACTTAGTTAAAAAGATATGCTAAATAACTTAGAGGAATTTTAAAACACTTATGAGTCATGGTGACTGCGGCCCTGAACCCGTTCAGACAGGAGAGCGTACACACTGTTTGCATTGTTTATCACGCGACTCAGCCGAGATGAATGAAGGTGGGAGCCGTGTTTTGTTTAAGGGCACAACAAACACGTTCCACTGAACTTGCTGGCGTTTGGCGTTTTCCACGAAAGCCAGGAATACATAAACATGCGCATGTTGCCCGCCTCCGTACAGTCTGACCTCGATGTTTTATTTTCTGGCTACCTTCACATGACACATCGGCCTAACAAGAGCTCATGTTCTTTTCATAAATTAAATCAAACATGAGAAACTGTTGTATTGCTATCCGCATCACTCAACATTCGTCTGGTGCCTGCAGCTTGGAAGTATGAGTTCTTCACAAACAAGAAAGAAAATCTGTTTTCCATATGCTCTTTGTGAGCTGTGTACTGCATGTGCAAATGCAGAGAGAATGTCAACTGAATACACATGGATGTATGTCTCAATTATTCATGTGTTGTCCTTAAATTGCACAGTTCTGCTGTAAGAAGCTGAGAGCAGCATGATGATGGTGATGATGATTAGAGCCACTTTGGAGGAATCTTCACCACAGCTCAGGTGCCTCTGGCTTCTCCTCATCTCTAAAGAGAGCTCAGCGGCAGCTCTGTTCCTGTCGCACATGTCGGGACGCCTGACCTACAATCAAACTGAATAAATAAAGTTTGCGTGCTCTAGTGGGAGAGCCACAATTAAAAGGCTTTCTGCCTTGTGTCGGAGGGGAGCCGATCTCTCAGATTGGAGCTTTGGGTGTCTACCCTGATGATACAAGACAAAGCGAGGCGCCTGTCTTATTTCAATAATTCAGTGTGGGCTTTGGAGCAGGAGCAGGATGAGATGCTCGTGTTGCCAAAGGCGCAGCTGTGAAACGTCCACACTTCTCCTACCCGAGATTTAACGCTGACTGAGGGGCAGGGCAAAACATTTCAAACATCACCATTCCTATATCCATTCTGCTTTTAAATCTTAAAAAAGAGGATAAGGACTTCACATCTGTGTGGGTTTACTGATGATGGCATGCATCCACAGAGCGCATCAATAAACCAGAGGGAGGCGCGGCGCGTGTGTCGGCTCTCTGACGTGAATCAAGGGAAGAACTGTGGCAGCCAAATGGACTAAGTGTGTTTTAATGGGTGTGTCGTCCTGGCAGTCACACACTCGGATATCTCCAGCACCATTTCAGGATACAGCAGGCTCCCAGCAGGCCCGGGCTGTTAAATATCCATTATGCAGTGTGTGTGTGAACTGGACCAAATAAACATCAACACTGCCACTCTGCTCCCTTATTCCCAGCAAGCTATGCACTTAACACATGTTGACCGTCTTTCCCCCAACTCCTCCTCCTGAAAACCTCTCTCTCTCTGTAAGAGCTTGAATCCCGTACAGCAGTGGTGTCAAACATACGGCCCCCAGTCTGGCCCTTTGAATGGTTTTTGAAAAGTGGGAATATTAAAACAAACAAAAAAAAAAAAGAAATCAGAATTAAGTGCAATGTTCCTGTCTGTCCACTGGGAGCGCTCTCCTAAAAGGAGTGTTGAAAACCCCTTTCCACGAGAAATGATTACAGATCAAGTTAGTTGAATTTTACACGCAGGAGTTGCAAGTTGAAAATGTCGCCGTCTAGAATTGTGGAATTTAAAAGGAGGAAAGTGGATACAGAGTGTCAGGTTTTCCGAGAACAACGAACCATTTTCTATCTTCTCACGAAGGTAACTGGGAAACCTGTATGCATGATGTGACCAAATGGGGAGAAACTGGTTCACAATATTTGAATTGCACCGTTTTGTCTTCTAGTTTTTTGTTCCTTTTGCAAATTAACTGTGATTTTCTTTTCATTTTTGTACATACAAGGCTATTGAGACTGACAGAATGGAGACACCTCTCACAAGACAGGCTTTTCAGCTGTTTGGGTGATGGAGAGGCTGTTAATCAGAAAAAAATTTCAATAAGTATTTTTACCTAAATTATAGTAAAAAGAGAAGAATAAAAGCTGCATGTGGCCCCCAGACTCAAATGAGTTTGACATCCCTGAGAAATAAAGGAAGCTTGGTGGTTAAGTGCACTAGCCAGAAAGACCTCACTAAGTTAATTAGATTTTCATTCTTGTGGCTAAATATTCAATTTAATTAAAAAGTAAGGTCTGCTTGGGCCCTGAGTTCCCTTTATTCTCTATAGTTACTTCTGGAACAGATTGGGAAGAAAAATACGCCCGTACAGCCTTCAAAAATCCTCTAAGGATACTATCAGCCGGTTGTGTGACACCATGACTAGAGCCTTGGGGTACGGAATTGGCTCTCAGCTGGAACTCTTCAGCCCATCAATCCCTGATGTCGCTGTGCAGAAACACGAGCACACGGGGGGGGAGAGCGAAAACGAGAAACAGAGGCCAATTATATAAAGAGCTCTCTGTAACGTAGGAAGATCACGACAAAGATATTTGATGTTGCTAATGATTCCATGAGGTGCCATGTACATTTGAGAAGATCACATTTATTTCCCTTTGAATCGTGTAGTTATTCGTTTGATAGCGAAAAATGCCCAGCGCAAGTTCCCGAGCCTGAAGCGCCATCTTTCAGACATTTTTGACGGACAGAAATTTAGCAAAATCCCAACTCTGAATCATTTTATACATGCCATGCAAGCAGCATTCAGTTTTGTTTCAGGCAAACCTTGCCAAGCTACTTATTTTTTCACTATCAATGTCCTCGATGCCTCTCAGCACACGTGAAATGACTTATCTCACCCCCCCATAATGGTGAAATCGACCTTCAAATGAAAAACATGGAGGTCCCCAGTTAAAGGCAGATAATCATGGTCTGGCCTGATGTGCAACCTAATGCCAACAATTCCATATCACACTGAAAAACAAAACAAAAGGCGTCCCACATTCCCCATCCATTCGTAATGGCTTGACTGCTGCCGAGCGGAAGCACACCTGCCAACGACAGGTTGGCATGCAGGAAGTGCTGTGAAAGGGGAGTAAAAGGGGGGGGGGGAAAAGGACAAAAGGGTAAAGCATGAAGCAGAGCAGTGCTGACATTGGAGGTCCACAGTAATTCCCGTCCTTCCAAGGTTTTTCCTTCAAAGTCATTCTCACCTATGTGAAACTGCAATGTCAGGAAGGCTCGGAGAACACGTGGTCGGGCCGAGGAAAGACAAACACCGGAGCCTCAGAAAATCAGAAAATGCTTTTGAGTTTGTGTACAGTATCAGCATAATGAATTCATCCCTGCGAACCGAGAAAAGCAGAGTAATGAAGATTAGATCTGAAGATAAAAAGTTCTCCTCTGGGATTCTCAGGTACACACAACACTAAGTCCTTCCCTGTGTTATGCAGAAATCAGAATAACCTCTTAACAAACACTTTTCTCCACGGCTTGAATCAACTCTCAACTTTCGATTTAGGTGTCTCCGTTTTGACAATTTGGTGCCAGGTTTCAGTAATGGGAAAATCCAGACGGGGAAACTCATTGTGAATACGAAAAGGGGGGAAAACATTCATAAAAATGGGCTGCAAAAAGCAATTCTTGCACATTTCATCTTGTTATCTGTTTTACATTATTTCCCCCGGGTATCCTGTACCTTGCAGATATGCAGCTATGCACAAGTAATCAATTAGGCCTGCAGATTTACTGGGATTCAGCAGTCGCTTCGTGTCGGGCCTTCGGCCACTTTCAATAGCTTTTCCTTCCTGATAAAAAGCTGAGAGCAACAAAGGGCTTTTGCTGATAACAAAATTGTGACACATGGTGTGAATTAGATAGTTGCTTTGTTAAGAACTGAACTTGGTCAAATGGTTTACCAATTAGTACTTCTTAGAGTCTCCTAGACTAAATTAATCTGTCAAAGTGTCTATTGTTGGACATTTTTGGCCCGTGTATAGATACTCGGAAATAATCTTCATTGTCCGGCCGCTCGGGAAGGACACACCTGTAATCCTTACGAACCACGTGTTTCACAGCCGCCAATCATGTTCATATCGTCTCCACAAAGTCGTGTTTTTTAAGACGACAGCACAAACTCTCATTTCGCTTTGGTTTATTCCTTTACATCTGTGAGCTGCCAAGTGGTTGTCTGATCATAAAGCGGTCCCAGACATGGTGTGATTTACTAATCCCGCCTGCGTCAAACTCTGGCTGCCAGACGCCCGGGACTCAAACAGATGCAACACCTCGCAACACCTACTCCCCCCGCCCATTACCTGTCAGCCGCTGTCAGCAGCCTGAGCCTGCTCGCTCTAATGCGAGCAGGAGGTGTTGAGGAGGTGGCGGTAGAAGAGTGTGTGTGTGTGTTTGTGTGTGTGTGTGAATGGGATATGTTCCCCCAGGACACGCTGTCCAAGAGCCACCCCCATCCCCACCACCGTGTCCACCGACTGCCAGCGCTACCACTGCTCGTGGCCCTCGAGGGAGACTGGGCAGGCCGGTGACAGCGGCACTTCCAGCTGTTCTCCCACAAGATGCCCGTGTGTGAGGGAAGCCTTGGAGCGTAATAAAACCCCCAAATGGCCGAGACTCAGTCTGTCAGGCTCCCTGATACGAGGACATTTCTAATCGCCGCCAAACAGCCTCCTCTATTCAGGACAGTCCTGCGTCCTTGCCTTGTAAAAGCGTGTACAGTGAGAGCACAATGCCTTGTTCTTCTTCCAGGATGCGTTGGAGACACCAACAAAGCTTTTCAATTCATTTAGCATCAAGGTTATTTATTTTTTTTTTTTGTTCTTTTTCTCAAGAGGAGCATTGGCACAGTTGACGCAAGCTCCTGGAGTACGTTGCCACGAAGCACTGCCAAGCACGTGCCAAACACTGATGCTACCTTCAGAGCAATCAAGCATCAAAACATTGGGAACAAACGTCTGTGGTCCTTTCTAAAGCGCGGCACTATCATCCAGATCATACACCCTGCTCCGTAATTGAAATTTGGTAGTAAAAAGCTTCCTCAGATCGGTCCACCCCCCCCCTTCTCTGATTTCTACTTACTTGGCTGGAGAAGAAAAGGTCAGGCATCATTTATAGCTCTAAATGGACCCGAGCCATCTTTGGACAGCCAGTCCTTAATGCCACAAGAGATATGGAAGGGAGAGTGAATTCACGAGTGCACTCATGAAACACTGACTCCAATCAAGCAGCTTTAATGTGCTAATGATGCGACGCCATATACAACACGCACATGATGTCCGAGCCTTTGAAAGTGCGCGAGCTAAAACTAGCAACCACGCCCTCAATCATCTCTGATGCTTGTTTAGATGTTTAGGGGGAGATATGGAAGCCGTCTGCCGCTCCAGCTGTGGCAAGCA
>KV751377.1:1538250-1553305 GCA_001698575.1 Mola mola | reverse complement strand
GGCCGAGCCTCTCCAAGGCCCTTCTGAGCTGTTAGCACTTTGACCCAGATTAGCACTCTGCCAGGGTTGGACTTGGGAGCGATACTGCCCGCGTCGTTCCACTAGAAAACACACTTGACGTGGGTCCACCCCCCTTGTATGTGCGCAGACACACGCATAAGGTCTCTTTTTTTATTACCCCGTCCTGTGTGTGAGGTCGTTAAGATGCAGCTCATCATACAAATTATTACCTACATCTGAGACACAGGATGATTAGTATTTGAATATTGTGAAACACTCTCCAGGGCAAAGATATTCAATTAGCCCTTTGTTATATCACATTCGGCCAATAGACTCTGTGTCTCCACAACTTGGACTCTGTGACTTCCCTCTGTGCCTGACATCATGAGTCGTAAACATATGCCGCTGTTCCCCACAGGGCTCTTTCTACATTAAAAGCACCGAGCCACGTGAATTAGTAGACAGCCTGTCATCATCTCCTCCATAAGAGAGAGAGAGAGAGAGAGAGAGAGAGAGAGAGAGAGAGAGAGAAAACTGGACAGTGGCTACGGGCATGAGAGATGGGATGAGAAAGAAGAGAAAAAGGCCACTAAAGAAAAGGCTGATAAGAAATCCCAGCTCCTTCTCTCTCTCTCTCTCTCTCTCTCTCTCTCTCTTTCTCCATTCGTAAGACAGAAAGAAAAAAAGAAAAGGGAAGGGGAGACTTGACTTCGCCTTAAAAGCACTTAAAAAACCAAGGTCACCTCCTGGTCAAATCTGTGAAATGAGAAAGTGGCTGAGGGGGCAAAGGGCCGGAGGCAGATAACACGAGAATGCACTATCTTCTCCCTACACATTTAGCACAGGGGTGGTAAGGGGCCCTGTCAGGCTTTTCAAAAGGCTCCATGTTGAAATGATGACTGTGGATACAATAAGATGGCCCAGTTTCACCCGGTATGACAGCGCAGACGCTGGAGGGCTCTTAGTGAACGAGGTTTTTTTGGTCAAGCAGAGAGTGGACAGCCACCGAGCTGAGTGTGAGCTCACGCAGCTGGATTTTGTATTTTATCACGGCAGCTGGAAGCTAAATTTAAAGGCGCAGCCTCTATTTTAATAACCAATCATTATCGCAATAATTAAGGAAAACGATCCTAAAACTAATCTAATCTACCTCAGTGAGCGTCTCACGGATGTTGAAATCGGAGTAATCAAATATGAAATTGTGTTGTCAGGTGGCAACATTTGGAGTGGGCCCACTGACACTGAATTATCTCTTAACACTGCAGGCTCATTAATATTAACTTCTATTTAAACAGTGAGTTTGAAGCTCTGACTCACACAGCACGCTGTGACCTGACGCCCATAACCTCTAAGCTCTGTTTGCACAGGACTGGAGTCCCACCGGGACCAGCGTAATCACTGCCGACGGGGGTCCATGTTTCAATAGGTGTGATTCGGACACGTCCTTGACACGTATAAGTGAAGATTCAAACACATTTCACCGACTACAAGAATCCAATTTTGGCCCCATTTCATTTTTTTGTGCTCTCATGCAATTTCAAATGTCCCGTACTAGGCAGAGAATAATGGATGCTGCTGTTGGAATATGAAAAATTTAGAAGCATATTGAGTTCAAATTTATAAATAAGCTTTGATTCTCCCTTCCCAGCTGCTGAAAGGTTTAAGACTAAGTATCGGACCTGTATTCACCTGCACTAAATATCTCTATTCTAAGCATTGCTACTCTGACTGTAAATGAGGATCGGCACTCAGAAGAAATCCAGTGTAAAAAATACCCCAAAATCACACTGAAGAAACTGAAGATATTATGTTGATAAAGATGGCGAAAGTGAAAAGTCGCACAAGTGCATGCAAATACCACTGCTGTGTATCTGATATTAAATGTGTGTGTGTGAGATTCAAAGTCATTTTCTAGCAATGAATAAAATAAAAATAAAATAAAGAAATATCAAAGGACAAGTAAAAGTACATTTGCATATACCAGTGCATGTAATTATTTTTTGTAATTTAATTCAAACAGTTAAACTTTGTGTGTCATTCCACATAAAAAAAATAGCCATTTTTTGTTTTAATTTCAATAATTATAAGATTCAGGTGTAGGCCATAATTTTGAAAATTAACTTAGTCAAAAGCTGTAAACATTTGAGTTGTTTACTTGTAATGAATATATTAACTGTTCGCTTTCTCAAATAACTGATGAAAAAAATCACAATATTCAAATGTTTGAGATGCAGTGTTTAAATATATTTATCTAATAAAAATAAATTCATTTGAAAATGTGTTACTTTGGCTCTGGTGCGTCAACGTTTTTATTAAGTTAAATAAGTTTAATGGAGTAAAAGTACAATATTTACCCCCCAAAATGTAGAGAGGTACAAGTTTTAAGTAGCTGAACATGGAAATTAGACATCCAGTGGCTACACTGGGGGATCCAAAACATTAGGAAAAAATCTGTTAGAACATAAAAAGTAGTTCCGATTTGGAAATTCAACATTTCTCCAAAACTGCATAAATCTCCAACAGCTGCCAAGACATGATAGTAACATTATTGTTGCCACAGTCAATAATTCTCCCTTCCAGTAGGTCACAGTGCTGTTTACAGTTTAACTCAAGAACTCTTGTTTTTTAACTTGAAAGCAACCTCCATGATACCAGGGGTCAAATGTTCTGTCCTCCTGAAGCAACAAGCAGAAAGTGAGATTTGCATCACGATGCCTCATCGGAGAAAACCCATGACTCCTAACGGCCTCGCCAGCCCTGAAAAGAGGAGTTTGTCTGGAGGCGGCTCACTGCAGAGACATTGACCAGCTGTCCCTGTGCTTCGCTGATGAGAGAATATCCTGTAACCCCGTATTCTCGGAAGTCTCCCAAGTCCCCCCCATGAATATTTGATGAGAAACCTTCAGGATGGTCCAATCACTAAAGACATTTATCTCCAATACCCCCGACTGGGCAGCCTTTGCCGAGTCCTCCTTAGGTAATCAAAAACAAGCTCTTCACGGATAAAAAACCCGCTTTCGACGGAATGCTTGAAACCGCTGTAATCCATGTGTTGATGACTAGCTTGGCTCCATGCTGAGAATACATTAGGATTCAGCATCTGATACAAACAAAAGAAACATTCTTATTTGAAATCTGGCGTCATGCTTTCCACCATCACCAACAAAACAATCAACTTGCAGACATTTTTTTTTCTGTCGTGCGCTGGCCTGTGACCGGCCTCCATGATCTACATTAATTAGCTGTTCTGGGACTTAATTCTGTACCTATTCAACCGTGACGACCCTGTTTGTGCCACAGCGACGGGGCGTTCAGCGAATTCTGGTGGTCATTGCTATGACCTTGAGTTTTTTCATCAACAGCCTATTATTTACAACCTTGGTTATGCAAAACGCCGCAGCATTTTTGATGACGAAATGAGCTCCCAGCTCTTAATAAAATCCCTCTGCCAATAACTCCTCTTTAAGGACGCTGCAATCAAGCCACGTTTTCACTGTATTTCAACAAATAGGCTACTGTTACTTCTTTCCCCGTCTCCAAGAAGGAATATTGGAAAAGAAGCAAAGCCGGACCATGTTGAAGGCGACTTTTGAGGATACCAAATCTATTGATCTCTGTGGCTGCTTTGGGGCGAAAAGGTGTAAATTAATTTGACATTCTACCTCCATTTCTTCTTGTCAAGCAGCTTAACACTTACGGACAGACAACCCGGGGTCCTGTATGGGATGCAAGAAGCAGCTGATAAGTGGATCACACTAACAGACCTTTCTGTCACTTGTATTCTGAAAACAGCAGTTTATCACCATAATCAGATGAAACTAAATGAGACACCAAACCAACTGTAACACAATTGTGCTTTAACCGACGAGTGTTTTGATGTTCATTGAGAGTTGTGCACAGAACATAGGCCTCAGTGTTTATGAATGTTTGTGAGTACTGACTTTTGAGAAACAAAAACCACCAACAAATGCCTGGATGGACTGTTTATTAACCCTGCAGAGGTTAATGAAGGATCTGCGCGCTGCAGCTCGGTGAATTTGTCTCTCCTACTTTTGGACGTAGTGCTTCTTTTGAATAGTGGTTGTGTGCAATTACTCTTCAGGTGGATGTGCTGCTGTCAGTCTGAGATGCTGACAAAGGATGCCCTTTGCCTTTGAAGTACTTCATCTTGCCTCAGGTAAGAGAGTCCACGACTTGCTAAAAAAGGAAGACTTTTTGTTTGGTTCCCAGCCGCAGGCAGGCTTTCAATGAAGTGGACCCCTCTGATTTCGAAATATACACATTACACATTCAGAGTAGTTCATCAAAGTGAAGTTGGTGAAGATAGAGAGAGAGAGAGAGAGAGAGAGAGAGAGAGAGAGAGAGAGAGAGGTAGAATCATCCCTTCTTACTTCTCTAAAGTGAAGCTCGGCCTCTCTGTTAAGAGAGCATGCTGTGCATTTCCTCCTACCTTTTGAAATAGCATATCACAATCCAGTAAAAGCTTGTCTGCCTGCATTATTAATGCCGCTAGAGTTAAGGATGTAGCCAGGAGTTTTCCTTGTGTCTTCACCGAGCAGCCGAGGCATCAAAAACACATACTGTATCTTCTGGTCACCGTTACAAGTCTGTCTCGCGCTTTGGATGACTAAATGTTAAATTACTAGTTTGAAGCATGTTCAGCCTGATGCTAATTTATTTGGAGGGCTCAAATGCATTAAGAGCGACTTCTTTTTTGCAGGTTTCTTTGCACGCAGCCTCAACAGCTGAGGATCTTGTGTTTGTTATTAAGTGTATGTGGGCGCACCAGCTCGGCTCCAACTTTGGCTCATTTCCGAACAATTTTCAGGCTTCCTGTAAAATGAATATGCATTGCCTTTGCAGTGAATCCATTTGCAAGACAGAACGATAACGAAGAGAATGTAATTTAAAAAAAAACAACCCAATTAATCTCATGTAAAACGGCTGCTCACTGCCTCTAATGAGATGCCGTTTTAATAAGCGAGTATGTTGTACAACAAAGCAGTTTGGTAAACATAATTGTTTATTTGTTTGACATGTAAGCAATGGGACAGATTTTTATGAAAAACAAAAACACAGGGTTTAATATAAAGTAAAAGTGCTGCCTATGGTACAGAGAGGTTACATGCAGGTGTGCACATTAACGTTTTCAGGAGCTCGTTCAGAGCTGCATTAACATCAAACAGCTCAGAATATAACCTTGCAGCAGTGACAGATCTCAACTCGACGCAATGACATTAAGAAAGTCAAGAAAATCAAGTTTGTTTTTTTTTAAACTAAGCAAATTTAGATGGAAAATATTCATGGGCGGCTGAATAAACAGCAGCTCACAACCTAATTCCTTTTTTATTGCACCATGAAAAACAGCGTGCTGCTTGGATGCGGTTAGAGGAGAAGCCCAGTGTGGTTGGACGTCGAGCCAGGTGGCGTCAAAGCTCAGCGAATACTGTTGAGAGTTGGATCAAATTTGAGCAGTAATCGGTAACTTGTAAACAATGCTGCTTTTAGAAGAAAACAAATCTACTTGTTATCGACTCGACGGATGCAGGCTGCATCTCCGCCTGGTTGAATGTGTTTACTTATTCATCGAGTTGCAGAGGGCCGGCTGTAGAGAAGGTCCTAGCAGTTACCCCTTTCCTGCTGGGGGGGCAGAGAAGAGGGGCAGACCTGATTAACCATGCATGGTGACCAGTATGGACCAGATAAAAATCTCCAGGCTTCCTGATGCTCACGTCAAATATTCATGATTGGGCCGAGGTAGCTTTTTCCGCTCGTGTGCGGTCAGTATGTGCATCTGTGGAGATGCCTCACCTGTCATGCAGAAAGAAAAGGGACGACGGCTGCGAGGCAGGTTGAGGCGGCCTTAACATTATCTTAGCACAAAACAAGGATCTCATTTAGGGGTAACTACCCCATGTTGTGCCAACTGACCTGTAGAGATTAACTAGTAAGTAAATGGGGTCGCAGTCGGAACAAATCTCAGAGCAGCTGGAGCACTAACCCGTTTCTTGTTTTCTGTCTGCAGCACCCAGCCTGCATGCAGCTAACAGTGTGACACCGTGTTCATATTTGGGTTATGTCACGGAATAGAAGTTCCTGAAGCGAACTATTGGTCAGTGGCATCGGAAAGTGAACTAAGATGCACGTTTTTAACATCCTGATGGCTCATTTTTTTATTGGTATTACTTGAATTGGTGGGATACCAAGCAAAATGCCAACGTTAAGGCTGAGTCAACAACAGGTTCTCCGGGAGAATACAAGACGTACAGGTTTAACGGGAAGGGGAGACTGCTGTGTATATCAAACGCTGCTCAACAAATTGGGATGCTAAACCAACTAATATTGTCATACGCAAAGAAAATAACTTTAATAGTATCCGGTGCGATACATTTACCGTTTCCTCTTTCAGATAAACCAATTACCAAAAAAAATCTCAAATGCCTTTTCTCACACCTGTAATTAGAGCTGGTGAATGGATCGCTCACACCATGGATAATATTTCTGAAGACAGAGATATGAGAGAAAATCCCTGGGTAGGCAACACTAACTGATTTTCTGAGTATTTATTTCCCTTAATATTTTTTTCAATTACAGGAAAACAAGTCACGAATAAGAAACTAAAAACAAATTCTTGAGATTCAATTTAAAGTCTTAATGAGACGTAAATATTTATTTTCAAAAATATCTGCATATTTTTTTTTTTACAAATGTAGTTTTAGTTCACTAAAACAAAGTTTTGTTTTTAACACAATCTAAGTTACAGATTTTCTGTGTATCTGTTAATGCGAGAATATACAGTAGATGTCACATAACTGTAAATAATACATTGAGTAATCAGCTGTTTGTCTTTACTTCCTAATGCCTAAGGAAGATAAACCCACCATGGGTGCTAAAAACATCCCTCAAATATCTCAACACTTCTCTAATTTAATTTTATCAGCACTCACCTCCCTAGCACGATCATTTGAAGTTGTATTTGCATTATGATGATATTTTGTAAAAAATAAAGGTTATGTTGATGGAATTTTGCTTTTAATGGAGGGAGAAGGAATTTGTGTATGTGAAGAAAATACCCCAATTGCACAAAACATGCAGCGCTACCATTAATATGCATTTTAACAGCAGTGATCTAGGTCTCATACAAAGATGAGATGTATATTCTGTAGTTTTTTTCTAAGTCTGAGGGCATTTTTTCCCCATTTCGTCACTGACAACCACAGAAACATTGATTTATTCTCTGGCCCTTTGCCATCATTGTGATATATTTATATTTGGTTTTAAAGGAATCAAAGTGTTCCAGTCCAGCTAATAAGCCATCAAAGAGAGTCTAAAAATATCCAGTAAGCCTCTTCTCTCTGCTTCATTCGTGACTCAAAAGGAGATATGACAAATGGTAGTCAAATCCCACTAACCGCTTTAAGTGGCTTCTGCACTGACAATATGCATCAAACCGCTGTCAAACCACTAGACACACTTCCTCGATCTCACCACTCCTTAACAATATATAGCTCTGTGAATACACGTGATCTGCTTTAAAATCAGAAGTGATGCTAAATGCGCGAGAAGTGTCATTGAGCGTCCTTTCACGTTTTTCTCACCCCGCGGCGCCGCCGCTCGTTTTCTCACCTTGCTGTATCCCCGGCTCAGGTCGGAGATGCATGGCCGATTATTGCCTTGTGTTCAGGAAGAGTGACAATGGGCGCTCAGCCGTGACCTGCTCGCTCCTGCGTTTGTGTCTCGCTGGCTACGAAACGCAGCCCAAATGAGAGCGCGGCACATTTCTGTCCATGAAAGATATACAGTCATTGCTCATGACAGGCTGCACTGCATTTTAGATGGGAATCATAACAGGCCAGCCAAAAGATCCAAACAACTTGGATACGTATCATCACGGTGTACTAAACATTGTCCTTTAAAGTTTCAGCTGACCTGCCAGAGCTGAAATGAGGCTTTACCTCCGTTTTAAAAAAGACATTTTCATTATTATGCCCCACTTATCAAACTGGGACACAGTATCTCTCTCACACTGCACGGTCACCACTCCTGTGAAATCATAGAGCAGAAAATCACCATCCATCTGACATTTTTCACAGGGGATATAGTGGCGATAACTCCTGACTGAGTTGGCATTTGGAAGTTGGACGTTGGCGCCTCGGGGACAGGACAGGAGTTGTGTAGTCGAGAGGGAGCGCAGAGCAATTTTTTTTTTTCTTTCTCTCACGGAGCGGATCCGCTCTAGCAGTCGCAGCTGCTGCGTCGCCGGCCCTGGTGGGCACAGACGCTCGGTGAAACCCCCACGCGTTACTGTACACAGCGCACGGCGGGGAGGCTCCCGAAATAGAAGACAATAACATGCATGGTGGGCTCTTCAAGGAGGAACCGTAACAGACCATATGGGAGCCGGAGCATGCAAAATATTGAAACATTGCTTTAGACACGGATGTCGGATGCCGCTGATACCTTTCACTCCTGCCTCTGCCAGCTCCAAAGTAAGGTTTTATTTGAATGCATAAATTCTTTCTGAAGGGTGGGACTAGATGATAGAAAAACGTGCCCGTCAGATCATTCCATCATTGAATTTTCACAGCTTCAACACAAATGTGCTCATAGTTTTAGTTTGGGTCCCTTTTAAAATATGGGCTCATTCAACTTGGTGTGACATATGCTCAGTAGATATTTTTGAAACAAGTAGGGACAGAAAGAGACCGCGGGATGAAAGCAAGAAGTCAAGGAGCGTCTCCAAACCGCAGTCCTCGTTTGCTTGATTCAAACAGAATGAGCCACGCTCGATTGTTTTACCTCCAATGAGCAGTAATTAAATGGAAAAACAATAGGTCACTGCTATCCGTTTACTGTAATCCAATGCGTTTTTGTGACCGAGAATGAGATCCTGTTGCCCATAAAGTGTACAGTGAATGCGGGTAATGAATGTCATGAACTCAAGCAATCATTAGCAGAAGCTGGAGCAGTAAAACGATGTTACTGCTCGCCATCACTCGCGGCTCACTAGAGGAAATTACAAGATGAATCTGAGGGGTTGCCAGATCTTCTGGAGGAAAGAAAAGCAGGAGAAAAACGTTTATTTTGCGCAGAATCTTTAAAATTTTGAAATGTTTGGGGTTTTTTGTTTTTTTTGTACAGACCATGACTTAAAGCAAAAGATTTTCCATGTTCCACATTAACTTCTCAAAATAAAACCTACTGCACATCTGCCGATATAAATTCGAACCTTACATGCGTCAACTAGCAGGACACCCTTATTTTCAGTACAACCTTTGTGCCACTATCAGTCGCAATCCGACGATCGCCATTCCTCACTTGTGTACCTGAATTGTTTAGCCGTGTTCCTCTTTTATGTCTGATCTGATTCATCCTCTCTCTTTTGTTCACCCTCCACCTTCATACATTAGTTTAGATTAATATCTGATGGTTGGGTATAGAGTAAAGAAATGGCCATTGATCCATTTAACCCACGTCCACTGCCCCATCTCTATTACACAGCCCCTTTCTCCCTCACATCTCTCCTTCAAGTAAATTATCATGAACCAGGCCTCGTCGCCGATTGGATGGAGGCTCGTCTCCACCGGAGAATTTAGCTGACGTTCATCGGAATCTCAGAATAAACAAAAAACCAAGTTGAGTGTTTTCCTTAGTGATATGTAGAAATTATAGTCTTCTAGTCAACAGGAAGGCACTCTGTTCGATTAGACGCTGAGATCCCTCCTGAAGGCGAGCAGCACAGCAGTGATCCAATCAGCAGCAGAGCGGGCTGGTTAATACGGCTTGTCACGTCTGAGCCCTCTTATCTCGGGGTAATGCCGCTCAACGCCGGAGGGGCATCGCAGCCAAATAATTCCGACTGATTTAGAGAACCGAGAACCCGCCTCCCTCAGCAAAGTACATACCAACCTGGTTAAAGTATTCTCGATGGCAGAGAGGTAGCTTTTATCCGGCCCACATGCTTCAAAATGAGGGCATTGCTCTGAGACACTAACGGCTGACATTTAACTAAGACAACAATGTGACCTCCGGGGCGCCACTGACACCGTAAAGGTCAAAAACTGGGCTCCCACAAGCCCGAGAGAGGACATTAGCAACTGTGAGAGCTATTTGTTAAATGTAGGTGCTACTTACGCAATTAAAGCGTTTGTTCGCCCACTAGCACTGTGGTGTAGACGGAGGCAGCACAGGGAAAGGCAGAGATAAACTGGCAATCTTTAGATGGCAGGTAAAAATGGAAAAAGCTCATAAATCATAAAGCATTTGCTCAGACACCTTGTCACCCACCCATTCTGGAGTTCAAACTGCAATTATTATGCTTCTACAAAAACCTGCTGACATTTACAGCTTGTCTTTTTTATTTATTTTTATTATAAAATGTGTTTGCCAAGAGAGCCATATCACCACTGAAAAAACAAAGCTCCAGGAACCTTGAACTGTGGCAGTGCCTCTGTCAGTCATGAATAAACCATGCAGCTCTATCTTGATGAAGGACTCGGCATCAACCACACGTAGATACACAGGGTCTGGTGCTCTGTCTGTCGAGCCAGTGTCCCAGCACTGACTGCCGGTTGTAATTCTCTCAAGAGATTGGAGCTGACAATCTTCGGCTTCCCAGACACGAAATCCTGTTTATCTGTCAAGACAAGCGGCTGTAGCCCACCATTCTCTCCCAGCTCTGCCTGTAAGCTCTCTGGGCAGACAAAGTCTTAGACAACATGAAGACAGAAAGACAGGCGGCATAGCGGAACCGGCTGCACTGTCAACACTCCTGACACCAAAAAGTTCAGTCAGTGGTGGCTCAGGCAAGACCGCAGGGGCTCAAACTCAGACTCAAACTAGGTGTTCTTTTGAAAGAAGTTTTGGCGTTAACTCAGACTTCCATCAGCATCTAGAGGTAGTCCGAAATGCAAAAACTATATTTTGAAAAAGTTTTAGCCGTCCTGTCGTTTTCTTAGGGCCTTACTCACACACGCCTTTTACCATGAATGAGCACGATTGTTCCCTGCGCTCACAGTTTGTCAATGTTCCGGCCGGAACCACTCTTCCATCGTCACCATGGAAAGTTTTTGCCTTAGCAATTTGTGGCAAAGAATTCTCACGCAGACCACAATTGTAATGGTATATGGATCCCATTCCCACTCCCGATAAACTTCAAATGGTACATTCACTGATGTTTCATTCTGTACACTGATATGGTTAGCAGTCATGTACCGTGGCCAAGTCCGGCTGAACCGGGCCTGAGCCCACTTCCTTGGCCTTGGCATAGTTGAAAGAATCTGAACAAAACGACCCCAAATAAGGTACGAAGTCAGCAAAGTCATAATCAGGTTATCTGTGTTACTCTCCGTTGTGCTGGGACTCGCGCTTCCATGTTTTCTGTAACCTAGAGAACGCCTCATGATGATGTAACCGCGTTCAGGCCCGGTTGGGCTCGAAGCAACGTGAGTGCAGACCGACGAGGTTTGGGAGGGGGGACAGTTATGCTTTAGCATAGTATTAAGGACATGGGCTAAGTGTGAGTGTGCCCTTACGCGAGTTAGTCAAACTGGTCACTGGGGGGGGTCAAACATGCTCAAGAATGGTACGGGTCACCCAGTGTGAGTACACCCTTACATAAACTTTTTTTCCCTTAGTTCTTGGTAATTGATTTGACATTAATTTACTGACCACAGGAGGCTTTAAAAAAACCAAAGCGTGTTTACAAATAGTCTCTTACATACAGCTTGTTCACGTAAGAGGAATTACAGAGCATAAAACATGGCCCAAAGAAGACGAATGTGAAACTCGGACAGGGATGGCAGCTATGGCGGGCTTGTGAGCCAAGGTGCCAGTGGAGAGTGAGAGGGGAGTGTCGGTGGGGCTTGCTGGGTGGAAAGGAGAGATGCGAGGCTAAGGTTGTGCAGATGGTGGTCGATAATGAGGGTGCAGAGGTGCTGTTCTCAGGCAAGGGCACCAGAGAGACTGCGGGGGAAAAAAGGTGTGGGAGGTAGAGGGGAACAGAAAAGGAATAATAGGTGCTGTGATGAGGGTGAGCCCCTGTAGATCTGTGCAACCTTTAACAAGCACACCTATCACCAAATGTAGGAATTTTTTTTTAGCTTTCAGTCTTTTGATATTCTCCAATTCCTTTGGCTACAATCCTTCCGGGAATGTTACTCCCGTGCCTTGACCCTGCCGTCATTAGTGGGTTGACATTAATGCATAATTAATAAGAAACAAATGAGCTAATGCTAATAAAGTGGCAAGATGAGTGTGTGTGTGTGGAAGTTTTTACAGTCTAGCTGGGGGGGACAACATATTCTTTCCTGCTCACATACATGATTAGATAATGTGGAGGAAAATACAGCTGAATCGTGCCATCTGTAACAGCAGGGCCAGGAGTAAGAACAGCAGGCAGAGATAACAAGAAGATGAGATGGCTGCAGTGTTTTCACTATAAAAAAAAAAAAAAATCAAAATGTAGTCCTCAGATGCGCAGTTTGCTAAGCTGCTATCGGCTAATCACTGCACATCTAAAGCCCTTTAACTAGCCAGCCTAAAAATGGGGGAGCACAAAAAGGAAGTAAGTCAGAAAATCTAATAAGATAATGAAAGGATGTGTCCTAATCCGGCTTGGGTGTCATAATTTGTGCTGGCAGACAAATATGTGACTTACCCTGTTTCACGTTAACATTCTGATAGGATTTCCTGTCGGCGTCAACAGCGCTCACTGCTAATGCTTACAGTTCTTTTTTTTTTTTTTTTTTCATATTTTTCTTTGGAAAAGAGAAATTTATGCTTTGTTGAGTCTCCTCCTCCCACCCTTCTTTCTGCCTCATCTGGTTGTGATGACAGCTGAAAAGCGCCAATGATTTTTTCATTAGCGGCTCGTACCGTCACCAAAGCGCCGGTGGTACACAGGAAATGAGCGCTCATATCAATATTCTGGATGACATCTCGCACACAATGCATCTCAAGTAGACATTGACTCCGCCAGCGGGGTCCCCGGGGGTGAACTATTGATCAGCCTGCATTATTATCATCGATCTACGAGCCGGATCGAGAGGAGGGAGGGGGCTCAAAGACAACTACTACTCCTCCTCTCTTTATAGCAAAAAATCTGAGCTCCTATACTTGCAAAAAAATGTGTTGAGAGCTGCCAAATGCCGTCATTAGATTTCATCCCCTCGTCTATGGTCTCACTTGAGCATCATAGCATCAAAACAGAAAATGTAATTATAAGACTCCTCAGTTCAGCGCTTGATTTGGTTTCCCTTCAGGTTAGTGTAGGGGAGAGTTAACACGATTGTTGATCTTCATTTATGACACGCCGTCTTATATGCGGGCATGCTCCTGGGCCTTCCAAGTCAATAACGGCATCAGTTTAAAACCTTTCATTAAGGTGGGTATAACACTTCAATGGCTACCTTATTTTCTCCCTTATCTTCGAAGCTGGAAGGAGGAAATAAAGCGCAAGCCAAAGCCCCAACTCTATACGGGATAAAATCTATTCTCTATTATTACACCGCTGTTGCTCGAGGGCCGTCAAGCTAAACGTAATGGCAATGCCTGTGATAAATTTATGGCTGGGCTGCTCCATGTTTCATGGGGGATATAACGGAATGGGAATTGTCCAGATTGTTGGAGGCACGACTGAAATGACGAATGACCCTCCAGTGTCAAATCAACAATGTCATTTACTATGTCATTCAAATGAATAAGTGTGCTCTGATGGCAGTCGATGCGTTATATATTTACACGATGATGCATGAACAGAGGCGCGGCAGAGTGAGCGCACTGGAGCTGTCAAACTTCCAGAAGCTTTGCTCCGTGGCTCATCTGAGCAGCTTGTTCTGCCTCCTGCTCACCAACACCAACTCTCAACAGACTGGACACTTTGACTTTTTCTTACTGGGCCAAATCTGTTTTCATCCATCCATCCATCGTCTCCTTGTTGCTAACCCGGACTGATTTGGGAGACTTTTCTGTGCCAATTAATCAGTCGGCGCGGCTGAAGCTCGCTGGCAACATTTCAGCTCAGCTAATAGGGCACTTAAATGGCTCAACATTTCCATCTTTTATAGGGCGTAAGAACGTCTATTTAAACAAGACATGGCTCCTCCAGGACCTAACTTTTGTCATTGCGTACTAAATAATAATTGGTTTACCAAAGGTTAACTGCTTAATGGATACAAGGCCATTGGAATTTAATTGTGCTTTGAAATGCCTAAGTTGTAGCCTGTGATTTTGTAATAGCTCATTTGACTTGACTGGAAAAACTGTTTGGATCCCTGATCACTAATAAAAGAAGCAAACCGTTGCAAAGAGTCTGGCTAAATGTGACGCAGTGTGTGCCCGGGATTTACGCTGTAAATAATAATACGAGTCTCTCAAGCTGAAGAACTCTCAAGGCACTATCTTTCATTCATTAATTAAGCACTTTCCATGATTTTGTTGTTCTGCCCCTCCAGCTTTTCATTTAGTCTCCGCAATGGCAGATTCACACAAGTCAGCAAGATCAGCTGCACATGGGAGCCGTCTCTCCCTCAGCAGATAATGGGAACATTAAAAGACCAATCTGGGAATTTGTGGGTTCATCAGTTATGCACATTAATTCTTATTTCCTCAACAGTTAAAGTTTTATGGAAGATGGAAAATATGCTCTCTGCAATCCTTGTCTTTCAGTCGAAAAGTTGCAGACACGTGATGCACGTCTCTACGAGGAATATATGCTCGCAAACAACATGAGACAAATAAATCTAACCAAAAGCTCGGTGAAAGATAAAGACCCTCGACGTCCTTGATTCATGCATCGACAGGTCACTAATTCACTTCGAGCACGAAAAAGATTCCCCTTCCTCCCATTATCCTTCCGTTTGTTGTTGTTACATTAAGGAAAGGCGTTTAACATTGAACTGTGCTCGCCGAAAGATATAAAGGTAGGAGAGATACAGTTAAATATTGAGGTGCATTTTACGTTTGATAAATATGTTTTCGCTGCTGGAGCTGTGCCAAGGGAACACTTTCAAGGCATGTCCTGTCAAGAACACAAGCTAATGGAGGCTTTTATAAA
>KV751377.1:1488455-1524041 GCA_001698575.1 Mola mola | reverse complement strand
TTGCATTATTCAGCGTGGCAGGCGGCTCTAAGCGAGGTGCGACTTTGTTCTGATCGGTGAAAACACTGTCCTTTCCAATTTTTGCTGTTTTCAATCAACTCCCCAACACTGCATTCCAGGAGCTAAATTTGAAGAGCAGGAGAGAAAGTGCAGATGGCCTTTGGTCGGAGCTTGCAGTATTGTTTGTGTTGCCCGTTGATTTAGCAGAGCTTTTGTGTGGGCTGCAAATTGGCAATCAGCCTGACACATTTCCATTCAAATGGTCACTATTGTGTCACAGATCAACAGTGCACAGAGAAACACACATTTTTGAACTAAAGTGATATAGATGAAACACAGATAGTATAAGCAACTTGGTGGCCAGCGGGAAATATACACACGTAACTACATTTAATGAATGCACAGCTTTCTAATTAGGTATTCATGATCTCTGCATTTATGGAGTAATAATTCACAAATGTCGGCCTGAATAAACGCCACCTTTTCTTCAAACCCTTCTTAGATTGTACTGCTTCGCCCTTCAAGACTCATGTTTATATACTGAGAACACAGTGATGGATGGGAAATACTAATGTGACTCTTGTCAGCTGCCCATATGTTTTACTTTTGCCTATGACTCTGGATTAAGAAGTGAAATGTTTCCTGGCTGTGGCTGTGTTTCGGCAGATACGGGTCTATCTTACCAAACAGTCAAGAAAGAAAGTTGAAAAAGTCCTGATTTTCAGATCCTCAAAAAGACAATATGGTGCTGGAGTATTTGTTTATTTGTTTGTTTTCTCGGCTTGTCAAGCTTTCAGCAGACGCTACTATGCCGAAGCCGCGTATTTGCGGGACCCGCAAGTCTGACCGCTGATACCAAAGCCGAAGTTTAGGAGGGGCTGTTGAATTTTTCCACTTTCAAAGGCCGAAAACCTGAGAAAGAGATGCTGGACACGACTAAAACGGAGTGGAGGACCACGTGAACAGCATAAATCATCAAAGAGAAATAAACCACCTCTGTTTGTTTTACGGTAAGCTGACTAATGCTAGTTAAATTAGGCAGTGGCTCGGATTCGGGATTAATAATTGAAGGTTTCACGCAAACTCTTGACTCTCTTCGTGATCCCACTCCCACTTCCAGGGTTTTTGTTTTTTGTATTTTTTGTCACCGCCTTATTTTGTGACAAGCGTCCGTTAATCTCCGTCTTTCATACATTCGCCTGCTGCGTGTGGCGTTCCTTCAAACCGGGCTCCTCCAGGCTTCCCTGATTTGAAATCTAAGCACACAGCCTCGCTCTGAGCCATGCTGTCCTGTAGGAGAAACAGCTGTTTGCATGAATCTTTGATGTACGCCTACATTGCCGGGCCATTGAAGCAGATGAGAATGTGGAGGATCACCTCGATCCCTGGCTTGAGCTGTTTCACGTCCAGAAGCCGCTCCAGAATGTCACACGTCTCATTCGCTGGAGTGCGCCACTTGACGGTGTCATGGGTTAGAAAAATGAAAGCCGCAGCAACATTTTGCCAAATTTTCCTTCATTATAACAAAACTAGCACAAGGGCTGACGTTCAGAATGTAGAAAAACAAGGCAAAACAGAGCCTTTTGTGTGTTATGGTTGAGGGCAATATGGTTGATGATAACAACTCAGAATTAACACCAATACTATTCCAGTATTAATGAATATGTTCAGTATTCCCATATGGAAAACATTTGTCAAACAACAATAGCTAAAGTACCCACAACGCTGTTATCTGCTCCATTTATTCAGTGAAAATACTTTAAGATCATTGCAGTGTTTGATCCAGAACGGGCACAAAGGAATCAAACAGACTAACAAACCAGATAAAGTCATGCAACCAAGCACTGACTTACATGTCCTCACAATGTCAATATAAGATAATACTTCTTTATTTCCTGTGCTTTGGTTAAAGATTCTAGTTTGTTATTTCCGCTTTTATTGTCTAAATTTTCTATTTTTTCATTTCAAGTTTTGTTGTTTTGCTCAGTTTTAGATGTTCGTAGTTTGCTATTTCCTGTTTTATTTTCTAGTTGCTTTCCATGCGTTCTCTTGTCCCGCTTCACATTTCCTCCCTTTGTTGTTTTATCGTCTGTTTTCTCCCGTCATGCCCTGCCCTGCTTACTTTAACCTGTGTTTTGTCAACCTTCGCTCTTGTATTTAATTCCATGTGCTCGGTTAGCAGCTCCTTTGCCAACGTGGGTCTGTGTCTTGGCATTTTCCTCTGTCTTGCTTAACCTTTTCATGTTGAACTTTTCCTGTTTTCTGCACTTTGGATACGGTTAACTTTTCCTACTGACCCCCGCCTGCCTCTGAGCCTGTGTTGAATAAACATTACTGAACTGAAACCGCTCAGCTGCCTGGTGACTGGATTTGGATCTAACTCCTTTCCTAGCGTTTCTGGCCACGCACGGTGACAATTTCATCATTGCCAAAAACACTAATTCACATAGTCCACTCTTGAGCTTTTGGCAAAGGTGGCATGATCGGCTATAACCAACAAATAAACATTAAATTGCAACATTGCTGGGTCTATAATTCCAAAAACAGAAGGCTCCATCAGCTGCAGAGCTCCCCTCCAAAACTGAGACGACGAATTGACTTCATCTGTTTGCTTACCAATAATCAGAGAGGCGACTGGCAAGAAAACGCTACGGCATATTGAGTCACACAACCTCTACAAACCCCGCCGTTGTTTTGTCACCATCTTAATCAAGAAGGAAATTTAGAGGCCCCCTTCTGTTTCTCTGCACTTCACAAAGACGATTTTCTCTCCTTCCCGCCTTGCTCCAGCTCTTTGGAAACTGTCTACGAAGAAGGCACTTAAGTGACATAAGCTAAAACGTCAAAATAAGAGGCTGAATATTCAGCCCGGCACAGAAGAGCGATGCGGCTGTCAACACGGCTCTGGGTTTACATTTGTTGTGCTTGGCGACGGCTGTCTGTATCACACAAGTGTGAAAAGCAATAACACTACCAAAGTGCAACTGTTGGCGGTCAATATTTTCCTCTCGCTGATAAACCCTCTGGGCACGAGTGCTCCTTCAGCCAGCCAACGCAAACACAGCTTTGCAGTTTCAATCTATCACAGTCTGTGTGAATGTCGAGCCAGAAAGAGAAAAAAAACCCAATAATAAAAGTATCAAAATACGAACCCCTTATGTTGTAACTGTGCATTCTCATTTTTCGCAGACAAATATGAACTTTAAGGAGCCGCTGAGATGAAGTCCCACTCATCATCTGTGTCAGGAATGTAAAAAACGGCTCCCTGCTAAAAGCAAATTAGTCTTTGTGGCCGTCGCGCTGCGACATCCATTTGGTGTCCTGTGTTATAATGACGCCTCTCTGTAGGAGACTTTTTTTATGGAATATGAAACAGCTCCTGAGATTAGACGTGAAAGTATAATGTTAGCGAAAAACACAAGAGAGAGCAAGAGAGAGAATGATTACCTTGTTAAAGTCAGATGTGTTTGTTGGAGACAGTCTGCAGGTTCACCTGGACGGGACACACGAACACGTCTGCCTCAGCTGTGTCTGGGGAAAAACAAAGAGAACCATCGTGTCAGGGTTATTTCACAGCTGCCAGGCTCTTCAGGGATGGTCACACATCATTTCGAGCGTCTGACCGTGCGCACACACCAACGTATGGAAGTGTAAGTGATGCACGGAAAGTCGAACGGATGTATGCAAATGCAAGAGTGGGTGGGAGACAAAGTTTGAGCACAAGATCTATAGCAGCCACACTCGTACAACAGACACCGGGACTGCATATTCACGCCTTCAACAAGCCTCCAATTCCCAAAGCAGGTGCCGACTCTGCTGCCTTACTTTTGAAGACGGATCTCCAGAGCCCCCTGAGTAAAGCGGCACCGTGCCAAGGATGTCCAGGAGCGTTAGCTGTCGCCGTCTCTCTGCACGCTCAGACACTGACGGCTGTGATGGGAAGGCGCAGCGCTCCCACACCGAGGCAGGGTAATTGGCTAGAGATGATGGGCCATAAACATACATCACAGGGGCGGCGAGGCGCCAAGCAGACAGCTAACTAAGGCTTTCATTCCACTGCGTGGCTCGTGTTTGTCGTACGCGCAGGCACGCAGACACCTACTCACGCGGTCCCGCTCATTGTCTCCGCCATTCCGCATAATCGCGCTCTTTGAACACATGGGCCGGCCCGCCATTATTAGAGAAAAACAACCCTGACGCTCCTTTCGCTCAATGCATCACCGCAAAAAACCCCAATGGCACGATGGCATACTTTTTCTTTTTTTTTTTTCAAGCTTTTCCTTGGCATTATGACCAGAACCCAGAGGATGCTCTCTCCTGCCATTATCATCCACTGATATATAATAGGCACCAGCCATTTAAAATGCATCATCACCATAGCAGATAGGCTGCCCTCTCCCTCACCATTCCTACCACCACACAGTGGTGGATAATAGGCGATCCGCTCCAGCAGTGCTATCACCACGGTGCAGACTTTTCTTCCATTACCATAACACTTCTGTCATATTAAGTAGGGAGAGCCTTCCAGTCATGACCGCCGCTCTCAGAGAGGAGGTCAGTCGTGTCAGACTGTTTGCTCACATGCTGGTAATTGGGAGAAAAAAAAGACGGGGCAAGGAAACGGCGCCGGAGCTACCCTTTCTTCTTGGCGGTCTGCCGCGCAAGGCAGCGTTTTGCTGTGATCCAGCGGTGCCGCTGAGCCATTTAACGTGTTTAAACAAGCAAGGAAATAATAAGGGATATGTGAAGGAGGGCCAGTTAATTTTGCTCGCGCAATTGCAGAAGCTCGCGCTATGTCATGATTCTGTATCATAACGGATATTTCTTAAGATACAGCATGGCTCATTGTGCATGCTCTAATACCGTGACATGCTATGAGGATTTTCATCAATAGAATCCACTTCATTCGTCTAATCCTCTTTCTTTCTCTGGCTTTTCCAGATTTGATTTGACAGGTCTTGCACGAGTGCTTTTTTTGTTGTTTTTTTTTCCCCTTTCAGAGACAAGTGCCAACGTAAAGACCCTTTCACTCTTTTGGCATGCTAGAACTTCAAGGGGAAGAGTATAACTGATGGTGGGGAGTGGGATGGACGAGGGAGGGAGGTCCAGGCAACGCGCTCATTTATTCAGGGAGACACTCGAGCCCACAGGAAACGGCACACTTCATTTTTCTTGTCAAACTCGGGCTGGCTTAATGGCGTGTTCACAGCAAGCGGTGAGACAAAGGAACGGCAATGTGGAAGGAGCGCCGATCAAGATGGAGGCTGTCATCGCGGCGGAAGCTACCCTACATTCCGCTTGAAAGTAGACCACCTGAGTTGCGAAGCTGGTGAATGCGCTATCGCAGCAAATAAACACGTCTCATCTATCAGAGAGCAAGCATAGCGGGGCTAGCTTTCAAAGACAAACATGAAATATGGTCTCAATTATACTATAACTGCAGAGAGGCGCAGATGTTCCTGTTGTTCCTCCCATCACACATCCTCTCAAACCTTCCCTCATTATTGCCTTCATTAGCGGTACCATCAATACAGCAGGCGGCCGCCAGAAAACCTGGATCTATCCACCGCTCATCATCCAAACACCAATTAATCATCTTCCCAGCAATAACACACCTTCCACTACATCTCCCATTGATTTCAAGCACAGTGAATATTATCATTTGTACGCCAGAAGCTCCGGCGACCGAGGCTACAGCGAGCAGCCGGCCACGCAAAGCATCTCATCCCTGCTCTCTATATCTGCCGGACTGGAATTGTGTTTTTGATCAGGGGGATGATGATGCAGGTGTTTTGGTGCAGCTTCATGTCAGCGCGACGCCTCATTCCATGGTATTCTAATATCCAGGCGTGGCAGCAGGCTGCGGTGTCACACAGCCTCTTTTGTTCGACTCCTAATTGGGGTAATTTATTGTCCTAACAGGCAGTGCAGCTGTGGCTTTATGGCGCCGCACCAATTAAATCCAGATGCTGGAATGAAAATGTGGCGCCGAACGTGACATGGGGACCAATCACGATTATTAACTCTGATCTCGGTGAGATGAATATGACGGGCAGTGAAGAGAGATTTTTCTCAACTTGCCGCTCCCCCGTTGAAAATATTCGATTTCGATGAGGACTCGTGAAAACCGGCACAACCCGATCTGGGCAAAACGTTTCGCATTATTTCTAATACCGCATGAAATTATCTGCAGGATTGGACATTTAAATAAAAATCTGCAGGGGCCCGTGACAGTCTGGTGCTGGAAGTGTGACTGCAATGTAATACACAGTTAAGCCACTGGTCGCTTGTGTCCGTTGCGGTGTTGGCTAAGGAAGTTTTTTCCTGCACAAAATGGCTCCGACAGAGGATCAGGTGAATATGAGCAGATGATTCGGGGAATATGGGGAGTAACTGAAAGAAATCGGGTCGCCGTGAAGATTTCTCCGGGGTAGGGCTGACCTCGCCATACTGTGCTCGGCCCGCCTGCCTCTTCGGTCCGGGCTCTTTAGACGAAGAGCCCCGGGGACGGACACAAATGTGAGTAATGCAGCGGATGGAGGCAGCGTGAGGTCACCACCTCGAGGCTGCAGCTCACAGAGAGACCGCAGCTTCTCCTTACGATTCAAAGCAAAAAGAGAGCGAGTAACAAGAAGATCCTGGCCAGGTTGTCCTTTTTTTGTTCACTTGTCTTCCCCATGAAGTTTTAATGAAGTGTTTGTCCGCTCGGCCGCTATTTACTCTGAATGGAATGTGTTTGTTGATATAATATGCACAGCTCATGAGAAGTTAAACATCTTAATAGCTAATATGTTTTCCAACATCACAGTGTCCTGCTTCCACTGCTTCTGTTTGTTTCATTTTAATTCAGCATGTGGTGCCAATGGGCAACAAATGGAGGGGTTCAGTTGACATGGGTGCTGCTGCTATGAGTCAGAAATGATGGGAAAATAATAAATCGGTATAATAAAATGTGTGCATGGCTCTTAAGTGTTAAGGGGCAAAGTAACCTTGGGTGTTTAAATTTGAGACCGCTTACTGTATATTCAAATGAAGGTCTATATAGAAGATTGTTGGTTATGGTATCTTTATTTCACCAACTCACTGACCTTAAGGTACGTTCCGGGTAAGTTTGCGAGAGTTTAGGGCTGTCACACCGTCATATCATGCAACTGATGGCTCTTACCAAGGCCCTTAATACACTTTCCCTAAGTCTACATATCTGCGGACTTCACCTAAGGAAATTACCCACAGTTCAAAGCATTAGCATGCAACATGGAAGAAGGTGGAGCAACCAAACTCACAACAAAACAAGATGGTAAATAAAAACACATGAAACCAAAGGAATTCAAGCTTATGCTACATTACACACCGACTTCACTCATCAAGATTTTCTTTTAATTTATGCTTAATGCTGTTGTTTTGGGCAAAACAATTTAAGTGGCTTTCATGCTTAATTTAATTAATTGTTTTTTGTTAAATTAATTAATCTCTTGTGAACCGTGTGAGGCAAGAGTCGGGAGAATGTTCAAACCAGTGAGTTTCTGAGGTTGGTTGCTTGGTTGTGAAACAGTAAGAAATGTCCCAAACCCAGACTGATCAAGGTAACGTGAAATGTCCCTAAATGCTCTCCCATTCCTCTTTATACTGTATCGAGCTCTTTGGGATTCTCACTCAACAGCAGACATCAGTTAAGCATGTGAGGGTTCAGGGTACACCTGAAATGTCCCTCTCTGTTTTAAACGGCAGAAATAAGCTTTTGCTAATGGACATAGCGCAGTCAGAGGGCGGAATAACGACGGAGATGTGAAAATCACCTTTTGAGGACAAATTGTGAAATATGAGCAAAAAAAGCCGCACACAACAGAGGACGTATGTAAGATAGTTGCATGAAATATTAAGTTCTGCTAGTTCCACAACTCAGAAGTAAGGAAGCAGGTAAGTAGAGTGTAAGGAAAAAAGACAAATGCTTTGTGAGTTGGATCGAGTTCATGGACTCTGTAGCCCCCTACCTCTGGTAGAAATCACTCACCATCCCATTATTCTCCACTTTATACGATAGCATATAAAATACCTGTTTGCTGTAGCACTGACAACAGTAGCTCTGCTTAGTCCAAGAGCACTAACAGCAAAGAGCCGTATAAAAGCCAGACTGCATGCAAGGAAACCACGATGCTCCATGGCGATAAGGAGCTCTGACCCAATTAGCTGTCTTTGTTAAATACAACTCCACCGGACCTCTTTTAAACCAGCACATACCTTCCGCGTCTCCTGCTTGTTTTTTTTTTTTGTTTTTTTTACTGTACAAAGTGATTACGGATTTAATAAGCCCAGGGCTTCGCTTTGGGAAGACTTCTCAATCAATATTGATATTCCTGCAGAGTTTGGAGACAGAGGCTTCCGCTCTGTGATGATGACTTTCCAGGGAGGCTGCAGAAAAATATAATGAAAAGATGATTTGCAACTTTTACCCGCTTCTGTTTATTTTCCTCCCCCGAGGCTAATCAGTCTGTTGCAGGATGATGCAGGAAATTATGCAGAGAGCGAGGAGCTGATCAATGCTCTCTCACTGCTCGAGCCTTGGATGTGAAGAGGCCTGCTGTCAAGATAGGAGCTTCCCTACTTTTGACGTGTGGGGATGTGCTACTACTAAGCTGCTGAAATTGTCGGCACTGTTTAATTACAGAGAAACATTTAAAAATGGTCTACACGATGAGAACTTATCCCACTCCATCTCCTCTCCGTACATAAAACGTTGCATACTAGACTAAACTAACATCCAACCTGTTGCGCTTTTTGGGATCTATTTTGAATGTTAAGAATAATGTGAAGATATTTTCAGGACAATGACGATTGAAAACAAGACTCAATAAAAAGTCATATTTTGCTGTCAAGATTTGGCAGAATAAGTCTTTCTACAGCGACCATAATGCACCGAAGGAAAAGAGAGAGAGGATCGTGGGAAAAATCTTGATATTCCATGAATTTTGAATGACAGCGTTTCCATAAAAAAAGGACAAGAAGGTTCCTAAAATATAAAGCGCCAATTTTAGCATGAAAGTCAAGAAAATGAGAGCTCAAAGGCTTTTCAGCCAACACGATTCACTGAATATGCAATCCTTTTATCCACTCTTTCTTTTCGTAACAATCCTACTATGAAAATGTAAAATCAGTGTATTCTCTGAGTTTTCTTTCATCATGACTCTACTGTGCGTACAGTACGGTGCTGAAAGGCAGACCGGGGGAGCTGTAAGGTAACAAGCCGGTGCCAAAGAGGAAATGAAAAACGAGGGCAGAGAGTGTGGAGGCGTCAGAGCGTCTCGTCAAACTCCCTGCACATACTATGAATATTTCACTACTGACACACAGCAGCTTCTCATCTGGACCCCGAGAGACAAAGACAACAACAACAAAAAAAAAAAAAAAAAAAAAGAGACGGGCAGACGGAGGGGAAATTGGATGGATAGATGGAAAGATCAACAAAAAGATGCATTCATAGATACATCGTATCACTCCGCATGGATGTATGTCTCAGGCTCCTTCTCCCAGCCCTGAGGGCTGACAGGAAGTGTTCTCCACAGCTGAGAGCGCCGTCTCCCACTGCCTTCCCACCCACGAAGGCAAACAAAAAAAATACTGTATTTACATGCAGACTGTGGTTGAAAAAACACATTTCTTTTCTCTTCAAGGCTTAATTACAAAGATGCTTTTATTTTCACTTCTCTGATCAGAATGTGTTGATTACCAATATGGCGAATGTACACGTTTGTGCGTACGAGCACGCTGGATGTGCCACCAGCACATTAATGTGGTAAATGTGTGCGTGTGCAAATGCCAACTTGTGAAAAAGCTGACTTGAAGTGTAGCTCTTTGAGGGGTCACGCTGACTTCTGAAAGTCGCTTTTGTTCAACCAAAATGTGTTCTAAAGAACAAAGGTTATAAAGAACTGAATAAAGATCAGCCCCAGCGGTTGACAAAAACACTACAGATTTTACTATGCGAGACTAATGGAGGTGAACGAACAGAAGCAAAGACAATTACAGTCAATAAAGAAATTAAATGAATTTCAAAGAACACTCCGATCAAATGCTAACCAGTGATGATATAGCACAAGAACTGAATCATCCTGTTCTCACTGTCAGGGTCCCTCTGTGTCTCTTCACCTCACAGAAGATAACCTTTATCTATGAGATGGGCTTTACTGTGTATCCGGTTCAAACTCCTCCATGTCAGTATGAGACCATCGAAACAATGTTTACAAAGGAAGACAAAGTGAGGATGCGCTTCGAGTGGTTGGACAAAACCCTCCTGACCGTCCCCTCTCAAACCAAACATCACTGGTCTTTTCCTAAATTTCAACAAAAGGGATCCATACTCGGTTTGGATGAAATTTATGGGGTGGGGTTACCATTATTCTTGTGTCGCTTACAAACAATAAAGGAAGGCCTTGCAGATCACACACACAGTGAATGGATGGGATGCGAGGCACTCATGACAAATATCTCCTGTGCTGAAGAGGGTAAATCAGTGAGATAAAAGCTGCAGGCCATGGTGGAGATCCATCCATTTTAAGGCCTGTTTATCTGATCATACAGGCAGAGGCTGGGGCCTGTGGGTGTTAATTTACCCTGGGCTTATGCTTGACTGTTTTTTCACATCCCTGATCACTGGCTTATTTGGGGGGCTAAATCATTGCAGGAGCTGGAGATGGTGAAGCTATCCAATTGGTAAAAGCTGAGAAAAGCTGCACTGGGCCTCACGTTATATGATATGCTGGACCTATTCTCATGGAGCTTTTCAGTGAGTTGTCTCGTTCTGGTCTTGGCCATCACAGACATCCAACATAGACATAGCAAAGCAGTTGAGCTGTGACATTGCAAAGACTTCGACGATTTGGGAAGACTTGATGCCTACACAGTTTCAATCATACACACGAATCGTAGAAGTGATTTTGGCAGAGCCCGATTCAGGTGTGACGTCTCACGTTGCAGGACTCATGATGAAGCATGTCTACCCGGCAGCTTTTGCCAAATGGAGTGCTTCACTGTAAGAATTTAGCCCACATTCATTTATTCTCTTTATCGTCTTTGCTTCTCTGTGCCCACCTCCATTAGTCTCACGCAGAGAACTCTCTAGAGTTTTACGTCTTATCTGCAGCAGCTGCCGGGGTTGATCTTTTTTCACTTCTGCGTAACTTTGTGGTGTTGAGCAGAATGACGCAAATCTCGTGGTTGCGTGCCATGTTTGTCAGGTTTTCCCTGGTCTACCACTTCAGCCAAATGTTGCAGGACCTAGCTTGATCGGTAGCGGTTGGAGGGAGGGAAACAAAGGAATGTTGCCAAGTTCACACTCTTGTCTTTTCCTCTTTTGGCAGACTTGACCTGAGGATAATCTAGACCTTCTATCTGGTCCTGATGACAGTCAGAGGACTTTGAAATCGGACATCTCTGTAATGCAATCCAGCAGTCAATATCAAGAACATTCAAATTGGCCAACTACACTCATATCTATTGTTAAAAAAAATATACATCAGGAGGCCAATTTGGCAGCCATCTTTAAAAAGGGTGCCATCTTGGATTTTCATTTATTTCTCTATCTGCTCCACAATAAAAATGCAATCCGAAAGCCTGCAGGCGACTACACGAGGCATGAAATATATTTACGGCTACATTTTGGCAGCTTCGTGTTGAGCGCCAAGTTATGATTTAAAGATCGCCATGTTGTGCCGATCAATACGCCTCAGATGCGCTGAGGTTTACGGCGGAGGGAGGAGGACCGCTAAAGCGGTAAATCTGACCAGAAGCACTTACTTCCACTGCGTATCCTATGGGCCATTATTGGTGGGTGTGCTCACACATCAAAGTGGCAGGGGTCTTTCAGGCTAAAAAGGAATAAGAAACAAAGGACCGTTAAATCACAGGGAGGGGAGCAACCTGCGCCGAGCAATGAGCTCATGAACACACTTAAACACTGTCGTGTGCGGACTGTGCGCAGAGTTTAGGACACAAAGATAGAGAGAGGGGGAGAGGGGGAGCGCGACATTGATTTTCCCCTTCTGAAGTCCCAGTTCATCATTCTGAAAGACACACTCTATCGATCCGCCGCGTTTGGTTTGTTTGTAATTTTGGCGACTCGGACCCGTTCACACAGATAGATCCTCTTATGTGCCACTTGCCTCCGAGATGAAGAATGGAGGAATCAAAGGGGGAGTGGAGGCAACCTCATTTTGCTCGGTGATTCATTCTCAGTTGTCCTTCTTCGGAGCAAACAGATGGGGAGAGAATTTAGTAATCAAATGCTTAATTCGTTTATAATTCTTCTTTTCCCTCTTTTTATTACGAATTTATAATTATAGATTTTAGGTTTTCCAGAAAAACCCTGGTTTTCTTTCAATACAAGCTGAAGGAGAAGGGACCTGCAGTATAGATCTGCTCCTCTTTTTCTGATATACAGCAAACACAAACTGGTTGGGTTTAGTCAAAATCACCAACCTGCAGTGCAGTTCACTCGTATCACGTTACATAATTTCTGGACAAAAGCTGTTCATCCTTCAAGATATTACCTCCCGCTGCCGTTTAGAGCTGGAAGCAATGTGCTAAGTTCGTTGCCAAGCGCAGATTTAACTTTAATGCCCTAGAAAAAAAGCTCTTCACTGAGTAGCTTCTTTTTACCTCCTCTTAGAAAACAATATTAGACAGCAAATAACGTTCTAAGCGGCAATAAAAAGACAAGAATAAAATGTTTTGGCCACAACTGACCTCAGTGTTCTTTGGAAGTATTAAAGTAAATGCGCACACGCACATTTACTGAGTAAAAAGCACCAGTTTGAAGGTGTAAATCCAGCCATTTTTTTGCTGTTGTTTTGTCTCTTTTCTGGTAACTTCACTGAATTTCTTCATTTTTCTAAACTTGTTGGTCATGATTTTCAGCCGTGTAGCAGCATTCCTGGATTTCAGTAAGTAAACCCTTCCAAAATAAGAGCTACATAAGTGACACGTGAACAGTTTAAAAATAAGGTAAATAGGGCTTCGAGTTGTTTGTTGCAGAATGCAATTACACATGTTTTAACATGGATATGTGCTTATTTCCTGGAGCAAGCAGAGGATTTTCACTGTCAAAATTATGTCAGTCATTCGTCCATTACTGTCAGTTCCCATGTGACCTCCGACAACCACATAAGGGCCTTAACTTAACATTTCATCTGTATTCTATCGTTCCCCTTCATACTCAGACCAATTCAAAGCTAACACCTTAATGCTTTCCCAGGAGAACAGAGGCAGGTCATCGTACATCCTACAGCAGACAGAAAAGTAACTGTAGAAAAACATCTTTTAACCACAGCTAATCAACACTGCTCAATGAACAGCACGAAACAAACCAGGAGCAACGCCCACTCACAAAAACAACAACAAAAAAACAATGACAAAAAGTCTGAAGTGTTTCAAAGCAAACTGTTGTTCCCACATCTCAGTGTTCTCTCTCACTCACTTTTTATGATTTTTGCAATCAATTTATCACCACCATATGCCTCTAATTAAGCACATTCATCAGGCTGAAATTAGTCCTGAAAAACAATTTACATTTCACAACACACACACACACACACACACACACGATCTCAGGAGCGGTACTTTTAAGCCCCTCATGGAGACTGACTACTAAATATTTGGAACTTGCCACCACATGCCGCTGCAGCTGATTTCATCCTGATCTGCAACCATTAAAGACGGGTGACTAATCATTCATGGCGCACACTGATTGGGTGCAAAATAAGCCTGCAGATTCTTTGGATTTAGGGTTCAGATGTTTGAATGCTACTGTTTTAAACAGAAGAAAACAAGCCATCCATCTGTTTTCAAGGTGCAGCATGCATGTTAACGGGTAAACATACCCCCACAAATTACAAGTTGCATTGTCAAAACTGTCTCTTACTGAATCAGTAGCTAACAAAGTGGCAAAAGATTCTTTGCCAGTGAGCTCAACAGAAAATTAAAATAATGTGTCCATTAAGGGATGATCTGTCAAACAGTTGCACGGAGCCCTGAGATGCCATGTGGATATGGAAACTAGTGGCTGTGCCAGTTTCGCCTTAATGAACCTCCATCCTCACAGTTAAAAGCAGTGAAATGAAAGACAGCCTCAACACTCTGGGTGGAGTTCACCCACGTGCTGCATCCTCCAGACGCTCTTGCCATGTTTGCTGCCTACAGGCAGTCTATCAGGGGTGCTTCTTCATTTCCTTACTCCCCAGGTTTTTAAATTGTCATTTACGTCTAATGGCCGTGCTCATTAGCTGTATCTGAAAAACACACTGGCCATTACCAGCCACATTTGCAGTCAGGCTTCGTGCCGAATTCTCTTGTTTGAGTCATCCGTCACAGCCCCATTCCTTGGCAGTTGGCACCACAAATGATGCAAAACGCAAATCTTCTAATTATCTGCAACTATCTTTATCTGCTTACATTGCTAGTCGATGTGTTTTGACAAGGCTGCTTCATCAGTGTTGCGAGAAACCCTAATCTGAAACAACATCCATCATGTTCAGCCTGCCAGGGCCACTTGGGGGACTGAGTAGGCAGTAGTGCACTTAGAGTTACACTTTTCCTTGGTGCGATCCCCTTGTGAATGGGCGAACTGGGAGAAGGGGAGGGTTTGTGAGCTGAGACAATAGCACTCAATTCTCTTCTGTTATTTACTTACCACCACTGTCACATATGGACACATGTTGCAAGGATCCTTTGGTAAACTGGGCAAAGTGTCTGAGCGTGTGAAAACCCCATCGGTGTCAAGAACATGAAGAGCCGAGAGATTCGCTTTTGTTACCGTCAGGACTAGTTGCATCGCGGCATTATTTTTATCCCCCATACTGCAAAATAACTGTGCTTCATAATCAGAGTGCCACACTTTGAGATTCTGCAGATTTAATTAAAGGAGTGTTGTGTGGGTGCGCAACAGCCTGTCTCACTTTACCACCAGACAAAATTCCTTGTATGTGTAAAACATACTTGGTAATAAACCCGTTTCTGATTCTGATTCCGTCTCAGTAAGAAACAGGGACGGGGGAGGCGGCGTTCCTTTGTCAACTGCTCAGCGCCATTTAATGGCCTGTAAACTCCTTTGTTGGACGAAGAACAGGCAATTAGCATACTGAGTGAAACACAAGATTGCTGTGACTCCTGGATTAATGTGTGCACTTAATCTTCTCTCTGCTAAAGGATTCTTGGATATTCAGCTATTCAAGGGGAACAAATTTCCCTACCTTTCCAAACACAACATGAAAAAGCATTTTGTTCATGCTGGTGCTAAAACCTGATGTACAGTAACCGTCTGCAATGTCAAGCTGAATTGTCCACAGCACATGTATGTTTTGGAGAAACTTTGGTCGTTGATGAAAATTTACATGCCCAAAGAGTCAGAAACAAGTCAACATTATAGAAGAAATGTTGTGTATATTCTATGTTTGTACTCTAATAGGCAGGTTTTTTCCCCTAATGTTACATCAGGAGAACCTAAGTGGTGATTCAGACTGACAACCGCCTCCATTTAAACATTTGCTGCCAAAACGCACAATCTGTATCACGGTAGCCAACATTTTATCTTTCATTACGAAGGGAAATAAACACTAGAAACACTTCATTGAGATACAAAGTAACCCAGTGGGAATGTGCACTTACATGTATTTGATTAAAGAGCATCAAGTTCGACTTTCCGGATGATATTGTTTTTCAAAATAAAGCGTACCAAGATGATTCTGTGTTGCTTTTCATGTTGTCTGAGGTTGCTGCTGCTGCATTACCAGATGGGCAGGACTGATGAATCGGACTAAATTCAGCATCAGTTGCCATAGAGCACCGCAAATGTCCGGGTTGAAGAGCCCCCCTGCTCCCCTTTCTTTGTTTTGTAGAGGAGATGGGCTGCCTTGTCGGAAATAAAAACATCACTCTGCATAATAAAACAAAAATCCACTTTATTTTTGCTGGATCACAGACCACAATTATAATGACAAAAATGTCCCATCACTGCTTAACATTTTGCTGGGCTTAATCTGCACGCCAGGTGCTCTTCTGGTACAAAGTTAAATATAAATTGGAACGTAACGCTGCAAGAGGCAGTGTCCATTTATCCATTTATCGCCGCTACGCTGCTATGTAGCAGTGGACATTCCGGCTGGCCTTTACTGATTTACTACTTTTATTTGACTTTAAATCTTCTCCTTTTTGTCCTTGACCATATATATATATCCAACATCCCAGTCCCTAACACACATCTCTGATTGCTATCCCCTTTATGCCCTCCTGTACGACGAACTTGGGACTCTCCACATCCACACACACTCTGGATTCATCTGCTATCTGTGCCATCCTTCCTGATTCACTGTACCTATTTGCAGGCTTTGATTTGATCTTCAATCTGCGGCTCCCCGACTCACCACTGAATCTTTCATCATCATCTTTTTCAGGACAGAAATGAAAAGAGTTGATGACTTTGCACAACTATTGCTCACTGCCAAGATGCAGCATCTTAAAACTAGAGCTGGACAATACGGCCAAATATGAGAATGCTAACTACGCAATAATAATTAGTTCTTATAGAACCATATTAATATGCACCATGATATACAACATCATTTGAATGAAGCCTGGAGAAAGTAGTCTAGGCTGACTGAAACATTATCCGTCGGGAACAAAATAAAATACCTTAGCTTATCTTGCAACTTACTAAAATAGTCGCTGGGATTGTGTCTTTGTCGTATTTCCTATCTTGGCTGGTATTTCTGTACGTTTGTGTCCTTCTTATTCAACAGGTTTATTTTAACTAATAACTAATCATGATGTCGCCATTTAATTTCACTTAAGGATAAAGGTCATTGTCATTGTTGACTCAGGTAAAATGTAATACATTATATATTATTAGGTACCTGTATTTGAAAGTAACTAGTGCCGCGCCCGATCAGGACTGGTAGGACTAAGTACCGTAAACAGTGCCGTCCATGTATTTGCTCAGAGGGGCAGATGAAGAAGAACCAAGTTCAGAAAAAGAAGCACTAAACATAAAATCAGCTACATTTTCATCAACATTGCGTTTTTTTTGGGGGGGGGACTTGTGCTTCTTTGTAATAAACTCTGTAAGACATGCAATCCCATCTTCAACTGCAATGTCGGTTGCAAGGGCACGATGCTGGCTATGTTTTAGCTCAGACTGGCAGAAGAATCACTCAGTGTAAAATTGGAAGGGTTTTTATTCATATGGAACGCATTGGGCATCAAAAATGCACCAAATGCACACATGCACAGCCTTGGGTCATCAGCAACACACCAAATACACTGTATCTGCCAAAGGACGACTACGGGCATAACGCTTATATAACAGTAAGTCAAAGCCCAGAAATTTACTAAAGCTCATTACAAATCCAGTAGTCCATCCATTGATATTGTATCATTACAATCAGATATAGGTCATCAAACTGAATACACATTAACGCATTATGAGACAAAGAAAAAGGTATTAATATTCCCAAAAAATCCTACTAGTGATGTGGGGCATTATCTCATTGCAGCGTATCGCCTCAAGCACTGACTGTGTGCAGGAGGGCCGTGAATCAGGCAGCAGAGGCAGCACGTTGACATGCTGTTATCTGGTTAGTTTTTACTGTGTGACAGGCTCGTGGATCTTTCAAGAGATTTTCAAAATCTATAATCATTATTATCACCAAGCTCTACTTGCAACAGTAACCTCTGCGTCATGCAGCCAACGCAAAAACACAAAGGAGTGGCAAACACAGTGGCAAGCAAAACAGTATCAAAACCAGGCACATAACTCACATCAGATATTCACTGGAAAAACTTCTGAACACTCCAATCGAGGCTTACTTCTAAAACATTGCAGGTAAGAAGCCGTATGCCAAAGAACAATCGTGTTGCAAACAAAATATTTTTTTTCTCTTTGCTGAAAGCTTAGGACAGCTTGTTCGCCTCACAGGGTTTGTGTGGAAATAAAATAGATATCAACAGAGAATACGGTTTTCTCCAGCAACTCTCTGCCTCCCCGTAAAAGGCTTTCTGGCTGCACCCCTTCAAAAAAACCAGAACTAAACTAAAATAAAGTGCTGATTTACTGCACTCGTGTCAAAAGGAAACAGATGGTTGAGGCATGGATACGCCGTCCGCTGAGATGAGCGCTCACCGGTCCAAAAACTACAGTGGCATGCATAAGTCGCGCAGGGCATTTGCTGTACATAAAGCTGCCCTCCGGAGTCATTTTTGGCAGCCCACAAGGCGTAGAAGCAGAGTTTGTATAGGACTGAGAAAGAGAAAGACGGACTGGATCCCCGGACACGTTAACAAACACGTTTTCTCCTTAGAAATCAATAATGCCTCGTTGCCGTGAAGATGGCCAGGCATGCCATCGCTTTCAATTTATTCATTCATTCCTCTCAATGAACACACTGCGGTGATCCAGTGTTTTCCATCCCATCAGCCCTCCTTCTCCCTCCTAGCCTTTTCTCCTGGGAGGTTCTTTAACTCGTTAGGATCTCCTCTCTCCTCCTTTAGCGATGGCGTTTGTCTGTGTAGAGAGGGAGCCCTCCAGTCGGAGACCCTGGAGTTTGTCTGTGCTTTATTGCATCACAAGCAATGAGCAGAGACGCGTTTTATTTATTTATTTTTTTTCCCCCTCATCGGTCCTCGATTTGATGTGCTGCACCGCTTGATTATTTTCTCCGCGCACAGCTCGTGAGAGCACCCGGCTGAGATAAGGAATCATTTCAACCCTCCCTCGGTCTTCCCCTGAAAGCTGCTCGTGTCTCAGGTGCCCTTTAACTCAGCCACATTCAAAGCAGCACCTATGTCTATTCACTCTCCTTAATTATCAACATTAGCCAGAGACCGTGGGAAGCAGAGCAGCTCTCTGCCAGCTGCCACCAGCCCCTGGTCTCTCTTCAAAGGGCGAATGGAGGACATGAAACATACTCAGACATCACAGGCAGCAACAAGCCCCCAGCTGCGGGGTAAGCAGTTGAAAAAAAAAATTAGAGATTGCAAAGAAACCTGAAGGAATAAACGGTGGCTGCCAGGTGTAGCTTTTGAGAATTGGCAGAGGTAATCATTCCATTTTGTCTGTCAAACACAGCTGACTGGCTGCTCTTCTAAATTGGAGCAAGGTTTTGTGTTTTACCAGGGGCCAATCTCAAGAGATCACAATCAGAGTTTGCCTTGCATGTGAGGGTTGAATGGGAGGTGTAAAGTTGGTGAGTCTCGAAAAGATTCCCGCTGAGCGCAACAATAAAACATCGCTCAATGGAAAATCTTCGCTCAGCAATTTAAATGCTGGCGCCGCGAACAAAGAGGTCAGAGAGGAGTCATTTTTTTTGCTCTCTCTGCATCAATATATGGCACTTTACTGGGGCCAATGAGCACCTGTCGAGAGTTGGGAGAGCGAACACGCTCGCCAGGCTCATTAGTCACCTTTCAACCCCTCAAACAACGCAGTGCGCGACACGCTGAGGCCTTTCCCGCATAATTCTGTGTTCCCTCGCAGAACCACTGAAGTCGGCTCTGGTTTATTACAGCTAATGTACCATCTGCTTCCCAGGGCAACTCCTCATTAAATATGGAGGAGATAAACAACATATCTCACGTCTGCAGCGCTGAGACTAAATGTGACCAGTTCTGGTGTCTCTTCATCTGACGCCGAGAAAAACGCAAGTAGGAGTTTTGACTTTTAAAGACTGCTGCTCCACACAGTTTTAGCAGATATTCTGAAGACATGTCACATTTATGTCTGGAAGTTAGATTCAAATCAATCAGGGAAGACAAATCCCAAATAAAACCCCAAATGGATATTTGCTTCCTGAATATACACAGCTTTTTTTTTAAAAAATGTATCTATGTTTTGTTTTAAACACCAAAAGTCTACAGTGATTGGAGAAGTTGTAAAATCAAGGCAACCATCATTGTTCTTTCCTCTTTAAGAGTCTCATAAATAGATCTGCATTAACTAACACTTGTTATTTGTTAAAATAAAGGGGCAACTTGGTTGGCAGACTTTATTTATGCAGTGCGTCATTGTAAAATGGTCAATATAGTTCCTAAGAATTGCTGAAGATGACTTGTTCTGGGAACCCGAGGTAACACGTTTGCCACCTTTTATAAACTCATCAGTAATGCAAAGTAATATGCTTTGTTTATCTACTTCCCCAGACAATTAAATTCTCCATTACTGTCACTGTGTGTTACAAGGACATATGTGCGTGGGTGTGTAGATGTGCTAGTATGGAAGCAAAATAAATAGCGACTCCCTTGTTGCTACTTAATTTTAGCAAGCCACTCATGATGGGGCACTTTATGTAAGCACCTATTCACCGTCCAGCACCACATATACTCCTTATTGTAAGCTAGAAACGGCCTTTTCTTGTCATTGTTTAAGTTTTTAATACTGTGGTAAAACCTGCTGCAGTTATTCATAAATCCCAACAACGTCTCGTCTCAACCGAACAGATAATCTAGCAAGAACAGTCGGATTAAAACACACACGTTATTTTCAAGCACTTTAGAACTGAGGAATGGACTTTGTTTAAAAGGGGGAGTGTCAGGTATTAGTGTTTGTTTGTTCACTCAGTCATTTTTGGGACTGGAAATATTGAGAAAAGGACTTTTTTTTCTGGCAATTGTTTTCACACAGAGAGATCAAAACATAACATCATTTTTGGGACTGGAAATATTGAGAAAAGGACTTTTTTTTTCTGGCAATTGTTTTCACACAGAGAGATCAACATTATGAGACATTATGAGTTGGTAAATCACATGAAAATAACAGGCCCCATCTCGAAGATCAATTGTGTAGACTTGCTTCAACCAACATGGATCCTACAAAGGTCCTGGAGTATAAGGTTAAAAATGATGGTGCAGTGCGATACATAAAATAAAAGGTAAGCATTCGATTATTTTTCAAAACAAGCACAAAGTGTCACAAATGTAGGTTCCAGTACACATCACTCAGTGGGCTCCCAGTCAAACTATGAGTTTCTTCAGGTGGCGTTTACAGAGTTTAAAGGAGCCGCTGACGTAGCACTGGACAGAACTCGAGCTCATAAGCTGTGAAGAATCACACTTTGTCACTGGCTGTTCGTTGAGCTGCAACGATTAATCGATTAGTCAACTGCAAAAAAAACCCCAAAACAATCAACAACTATTTTGTTACTTGAATAATCTTTTCAGTCTTGTTTTGAGCAAAATTATTGAATATTTGTTGGTTCAAGGATATTAAATGTCAAGATTTGCTGCTTTCTTATGTCATTTCTGACAGTTAATGTCAGAAAAGAGTCTTTGGGTTTTCAACTCTTGGTTGGAGTTTCCGAAGCAATCTGAAGACGTCACTTTGGGCTCGTTGCACTATTTCTGACAACTTATAGAGTAAATGATTAATCGATTCTTAGTGAAAGTACTTGGAAGATTACCAATGAGCAGCTCCTTGGTGTCTGCTCTCTGAGTTAAACATAACACTCAATTAACACCAAAATAATCTACAATTTCTGAAAAGGAACAAGCTGGCATCCACATTTCTTGTCACTTTCCAACCGAGACGCGATGGATGATTTGACCGTAACAAACGTTCACACGGGCGATCACGCTTTTAACAAGCAACAGTGTAAAGCATCAATGCCTTTTATTAATGCCCATTTATCGGCTTTTAATTCCATCACCAATGTAAATTTCCTTCTTTCGGTACAGTAAGATGTACTAAAAGGTTAAAGGAAAGCATGTGTCGAAATGAAAAAAACGTTTTTTGTCGATGCGAAGCCACCAATCATCCCATCTCAATAGAAATCCTCGTGTTGTTACTTGCACGCAAAGACGCCGTACTCTTTCCACACGAGTTTCAGAGACCAGAAACGTGTAAAATGATTACTGTGCTTAGTGCTTTTGAGCAAAGCACTTAAGGTGCTGCGGTGATTGTTCCTGCTTGCCCCTTTTTGTGCTTTGAAGGCTGAGAAAGAAAATATTTCTCTGCCGACCTTTTCAGTTAAACACAGGCTAACGGGGAAGAGAATTGGGTAATATATTGCAGAGAAAGATTGTCATGCCTCAGCTTATAATTGGTATTGTACAATCTTCACAGACCTGTCAGTTAATGACCCTACATTGTGCCGAGAATCCGACTAAATACAGTACAGTATGTGCACGGGGGTTCAGTGTAAAATCTAATGACTCAATGATGAACCATCTTAGCATTCATGCACGAAATTCTACTTCATAAAACTCTAATTCACCATAGAGCTGTTAAAGGTGAGGTTTAGTTGAAATCCTGTGACTTGGGGAATGCCTAGAAGAGTTTCAGTGTGCCTTTAAATGTCATATTCAAGCACTCATGTTTCCACAAAGAAATCAGATGTCCCAAAATATAAACCGTGAGTAAATTCAGCTGAGCAGCTCTCCAGATGCTTCTTCTCTGCACATTTCTGAGATCTTTACTCTCTGAAAAAAGGTCCCCGGAGTTTCTTCTCTTCACTGGACACACCGGAGAGCTCTCTGCAGATGGACGCATGCTGTGTATCGCATCGCACCCCCCCCCCGCCATTTGAAACGCCACAAGCAACATTTGAGGAGGCAGGAGAATTTACTGAGAACTCACGGAGCAAAGTGCTGCTGCAGTCAGCTTCTGGCACGATGAGACAGAGCTGACAACTCGTGAAACATGAGGCTTTCACTGCTCATGCACCTCCACGATCTCTCCAAATGTTTCTTTGTTTTCGCCCTTCTATCTTTTAAGGTTACAGCTCGACACTTTGTTGGAGTGTTCCCTGGGGCCAAGTAATGGATTGACTGTGTTTTTTATTTTTTTGACAAATAAAAACACTCTTCACATGGCGGATAAAAAAAAAGAAATATCTTTTAAATGATATGCCAATGTGTTCTGTTGATTTTATATCTAAGAACTCGTGTTAATATCCTCCTGCTTTCATGACTTTCAAATGCACTATGCAAACCGTGGTGACCTTTTGGCCCGCAGCCCCACAGCTGGGTGACCCTAGTTGCAACGTTGGCTTTGGCTGCCAAACCGGCCCTATGGAAAGCGGCCACAGCCCTGGCGACCCCGGCAAACAAGCTGTTCTCGATGGAAAGCAATTTAATGCTCGGCTTGCTCAATGAGCAAAATACATGCAGCTCAAGAAATCCCTTAGACAAATTAGAGGCTGCAAGTGGACTCTGGGACAGCCTCGTCTGAAGCCTGATGGGGCGGCTGTCACCTCAGGGTTGACATCAAGCCGCGACATGGAGGGAAGCAGTCAAATGCTGTCACCGAGCAGCAGCTAGGGAGCCTCCCGTGGTGAGAGTGGTGCACCTGCAGTCCATCGCTGCGTCTGGATAGCAGCGAGTGTGTGGAGAACTGCACCAACAAGGGAAGTTCCAATAAACTCAACCTCACAGATTGTCCCTTTTTACCTCATCACTTTCTGCCCAGAAACCAACCAGTCTTTCTACAGAATACCTGCCTCCCGATTGTTGCTTGTGATTAACTGTAAATACGTTGTAGAGTATGATAAATTAAGAAAAATACCATTTTCACTACCTCGGCCTGTGAGGTTGCCTTTTTGGTCATGTGTGTTCGGCGGTTAGCAGGGTTACGCAAAATAACACCGATGGATTTCAACCAAACTCGGCAGGGAGGTGGGTAATGAGCCGACGAGGAACCCATTCAAATTTAATGCAGATCTAGAAATTTAAATTTTATGGGGCTGCTGGACGTTGGCGGAGGTACGCACTCTACTGACTGCCATTCTGCCTGCTTGCTTCTTTTTTTTTTTTTTTTTCTTATCTTGTTTGTGATGCTTCTCTCTGTGTACTTCAGTGTATCTGAAGAACTTCAGCTGGTGGCAGCTTGGTGACGACTGACAGGGCACTGGTGCGTCAGTCTGTTTAGAAACGTCGTCACGATGTGAGGCTGCAGCTTTCTGTCTAAAGCAACAGTTCTAAATGGGGGGAGAGGGGAAAAAAGCATTTTTTGAAAGGATCATTTCAGCATTTATGAGTTATGTATTTGACGACCCGATAATAGACTACAAAAAGAAAAAATACTGAATAACTATATTAAAATTTAAGCTGTCAACCTCGAGACGTGAACGAAACACTGATCCGGCCCCCTGTGACAGCTACCAAAACTCTACAGGACACAGCGTTCCTGGAAAAGTCTCTGCAGCATTAAAAGATAGACCTGTATTGCTTCTTGCACGTGTGTTGTAATTGACAAGGATCGTTCACGTTCTTTCTCAGTAATGAATGCAGCACAAACAGAAAAATGTCCTCTGAGGTGCAAATCAGTCTGGGCTGAGAGGTGCTTGGCTTGAGCTAAGACTGCGATGACCTTTAGATTGCAACAATGTCCTGGGGAGTCAAACCCATTAAGCACAGTAACTGTGCTGGAGTGAGTCCTTCACTGAGAATCCATCTCTTTAGATTAGCTGACAGCAAACAGGCCACCAACGCGTGCCCGCCTCAGTCTGTGGTGCCCTGAAGCAGCGGCAGACAGCGTAATCCCATTAGGTCTCCAAAGACTGGAGTTGTTCCTCCTCGGACCCCTTTTCAAGCTAAAAAAATACACACATGCACTTTCCAGGCAGCAGGGTGGTGCAGAGATGCCAGCCGGGAGTCTGGAAAAGATAAGACTCGACCGACAATTACACTGAAGAAGCCTTTTTTTTTTTTCCTGCTCTGAACCAAAGTCTGAACCATTCTTTTCAAAATACACGTACATCTGTCAGCTGTATTTCACCATTAATCATTTACGCTATAAATCGTTGAAGAATAGTGAAAAATGCTTCTCACGTGTTTTCAGTGCCCAAAGTGACATCTTAAAATGGCTTCTTTACGCCAACGAATAGTTCAAAACCAGAAGAATCTTCGTTTACTGCCAGAAATAACAAAGAAAATCAGCAAATCCTGACACTTTAAAAGTTTAAATGTTTAATAATTTGACTCAAAATACAATTATTCGATTGACAACTGTCAATTACTTGTCTTTCATTACACAGCTTTATCATTTTTTTTCTTGTTTCCTGTCGATATGAGGGCATCACCTTCAGTGCTACAGTACATACTGTATCATCATCTCTTTTTAGAGGCCGTCCAAGGAGATGCCTGTTTTTTCCAGAAATTTACTGCCTTTTTCTTGTAAGATTATGACTTTTTTCCTCATTAAAGTGGGACTTTATTCTCAAAATGTAAAAAAAAACAAAAAACAAAAAAAAAAACAGGCCAAAAGATATACGTACCAGCTTTTTTCGTGAAGATTAGTCATGGAAAATAAGAACCTCGCGAGTTTTCCTGTATCAAGCAGCCGAAAACGTGCTCGAGTTAATTTCGCTTCCTTTTGGGATTGTGCATGCTTTCATTTTGGACACAATGCAATGATGAAACATTACATTGTGCACCCCCCCCCACATAGGGGTGGGTCTCACAACAGCAAAAAGGCCTCCTCCCTGCCCCAAAGTAATCACACAGACAGCAGCTCCAGTGTTTTACTCCGACAGCAGCGCTGTGTTTGTAAATGATACGTAGCAATACCCTGTGCCTCTGTTTGTTGTCGCGCAGTCGTGGCCGAGTTTCGCCTCTAAGTGCTGACTATATTTACCCTCGATCCAGTGCTATGCTTTGTTGCACTCAGTAAAAACAAGGTAGAATTCAATTACATGGTGGCCGAGGCCCTGACAAGAGCTCAGTCTTGTTTCAATCATCCCACAGGTGGCTATGGGGATGAGGAGAAGTGGCGCTCCAGTCGCCACACTAGACCGCCGGGGGCCAACGGGGCGTGAGGAGACACTCGGAAGGTGGTTCCGGTCAGGCCAGGGCAGAAGTTCTGCTGATCGGATCAAAGCAGGGTCAGCAGAGAGAGCTTTATTTTGAAACTCTGGAGACGGATGAACAACTAGTTGGGGCGATTAAAGAAATTGTAATCGACATGTTTGATTTGTGTTTTTTGTTCGGCTGCACCAAATGGACGACACAGCATCTGTTTCAGGGCCTCCATCCAAGCTCTGATGTTTTTTGTAATGCTGCCTTTTATTGCCATTACTTTTTTCCATGAACAATATAGTCTGGGAGCACTTTGGGGAACTCTGAGTCACAGGATTAGTACACCCCGGCAATCTCTCTCTGATGGCCCTCTCCGAGGACCCTGCCCATGCCCATCGCACGCAAACAGACTCCAACAAAACAAACACCATCGATCATCATGATTGTCACACTTTTCATTGAGTTCGTAATTTCCCTGTGAAAATGGCTGTGGATCCATGGCTGCAGAGACAATTTAAGGCAGTAATCAACCATGTTATGAGTCAACGCTGATAATTAATGGGTGACAGCGGCAATTGGAGGGTATCGCGGGAGCAGTGTAAACCTTGTTTGTGCAGCCCCATGCACTTCACCTTATTCCTCTCCATAGCGTGATGCGTTTGTCCGTGTTCCTCCGGGCTGGACTGTCTTCAGTGATTGAATGCCGGCTTTTCCTGGAGGAGGCCACGTCATTTAACTGCTATTCTCCTCAGTTCCCCCATGGGAACTTCTTTTTTGTGTGGTCGCCTCTCCTGCTTTATGGCGTATACCGCCATAAATGATATTTATGAGTATGGTGATGATGACACAAACACAGCACATGCTGCCGCGTGACAGTGAGAAATATGACAGGGACTTAAATGAAGATTGCAGCAGTGTTAAGAGGGTCGCGTCTACATGGGAGCGTCAAAGCTGATGACGAAAATGACTCATGCATTAGGCCAGACTTTAAACTTTTACCTCCTAAATCCTACAAGGACCGAGACCGTCTAAGAGTGGAAAATATAATAAGTAAGAGCAAGAAAACAAAAGCTTAATTAGCTATGTAAAAGCATGTGTCAGTTGCGTGTGTTAATTAATCAGTCAGGTTACATAAATAACTGAAGTTTAAAACTCCCCTCCAGTGCCTACAAATACTCTACCATGATAAATATTTCATTCAACATGGTTTTCCCACATTTAAAAGTTAAAAACTTGCTTCCTCCCTCATTTTCATCGTAACTTCACATTTGCTAGCTTGTAACTGGCGGTGGAACGGCGCCATAATTGTCAAACGCCACCATTGTGGTATGAAGGTGAAGGGCATGTGACATCATCACGCTGGTATTGTGGCCTGTGTAGTGGTGGCCATCTGTGAGAGGTGTTTACAGGGGCCGTCTATTCTGCAGGAAAGTTCAGCTGAAAAAACGATTTGGCACAAATTGAGTATTTTTTTTAGGCCCCTTAAGACCCATGGCAAAGCAGAAATGGTGAGTGTGCAGGGATGTTCTAGAAAAAGCAGCAGATAAGGTCAGTACAAAGTGGGGTAAAAGTAAATGAAACATTCATTTTCTCATTGTAAGGAATGAAGACATTATAATTATGAGAGAAATATTCTGAGATCAAAAGTCATTATGAGAAAATTGATAATTATGCAACCAAAAACACTCATAATTATCAAGGAAAATAATCAAAATTAGGATAAAATCAAAATAAAGAGGTGAGTCAATAATGACGGTAAAAAAAAAAGTCACAATTATGAGACGCAGTCATAATACCGTTACATGTTTTATCTGATCACATCAGTGATATGAAATCAAATAGAAACAGCTGCTTCAATGAAATAGTGTGGATTTGCCATGAAAACCATGCGTTTAAAGCAGTGTTTGTGTCACCTGTTACTAACTCACGTGGCTGATTTTTAAAATTGTACAGAAATCTGAAACAGTTTGTGGTCGCAGACGCGTGCTGGTTGTATGCCTGAAAATATTACATACTGTATATGCAAACAATTCACCCAATAAAAGGTGAAAATTGTGTTTCTCCTGGAAGTGGGACATTGGCAGTGCGAGCGGTAGCAAATTCGACAGCGGCTGGCTTTTGGATTTGTGACGTACCACTTTCCCGGTGCAGAGGAATGTGAAAATTCTGTCGACACGAGTCAGTGTAGTCCAGATGAGACATGTTTGGTGATGGGCCGCATGACCAGGCACATCAGGGCAATAAGTGCTTTTGTAAGTTATTCTGGGCTGTTTGAAAGCATCTTAACAGTCAAGCTCGTCATCCTGTGGTTACCCGAGCAGCGGAGGTGAGTCTACGCACGAGAAATGACGACCGGGACACATTTTGATGGAAGGTTATAGGACAGAGGTGACAAATAGGTGGACTGTGGTCTGGATCTGGACCCAACCACAACCAACAAAGCATATATTTTTCTAGCCTTTAGCCTATTGGTGTAACAGTACAGGAAACGCACAGCTTTGTAAGTAATCTCACATGATGCATTTTAGCCGATGAAGTCAGTGAATTCTGAAGCAAGTTGCGACTGCCGTGGATGACTTACTCATCGGAGGCAGGAGGAGGTTCAGACAGGGGAAAATGAGTCGGAGAAAAACAAATACGATACAAATTGGGGAATAGTGTCCTGCGTCTCGCACGCTTGAACACAGTGGGATGAAATCTACTCTCGCGAGTCACCTTTGGAATGTTTTTATTGCACTCGTTAGAGTTCCAACACGTCAAACACGTCGCACCATCTGTGAGTTAATCTTACGGCTGTGTATGCCCAAATCAAGGCGAAAAACTAGACAATTTCATGAATTCTGGCCCCAAAACTCCATCGGAACAGTTCCCAGCGAGAGGAGAAATCCTTGTTAACTTTTGGTTCCTGCTCAGGTCTGCAGGAGAGACTGTCACAGTGACTCAATCCCCCCATCGTTCCGTGGTATAACGACGGTAATCAAACCGTTCCAGGCCGTTGCCTGACCCCTGCTAAAGGATTTCTTTGTGTTTTGATTTTGCCTTTCGATGTTCGGTAGTTTTGTGTCAAATCTCCCGGGGTTATTGTTTTTTCTATATCAGAAACATTTTGGTAAATAAACACCATCCCCTTGTTGCCTGGACTCCTTCCCCGCAGTGCTGCCTTTTTCTGACACAGCCTATAAATTTTACAGGGCCAACCAACATCTGCTGCCCTTTTGGTTAGCGCACAACACAGATAATCCACCCACGTAGCACGGCTTCAGGGGACAATTAAAGGATTAAATATGCAAAAGACTAATTAATCATTGATAGACGCTAAGTAAAATCTAAAAAAAAAAAAAAAAGAAAACAAGAAAAAATAAATTAGTAAGCATGTATAGACAGTGAATGCTGATTAGTCTATAAATAAGTTTGACAACAGAAAATAATACAACTTATGATACCTTAAGATAAAAAAGCAATTGCAAAAAATATTAGTAAAATGAATGATAATACTTTTACAAGGAAAAGGTTTGTTCTGTGTAATAATGAGATTCCCAAATGTGTGTGTGTGTGTGTGTTTTTTAACATAATCAGCAATTTAAAAACATGACTTCAGGATCTGGATACTTTATAGCCACAGTAATAGAGGTGCAATATGAAACCATATACACACATTTCTCTCTTTCTCCTGCAAAAACTAGACAGAGAATGTTAAGAATATCCAGCCTGAGCAGAGCCCAGTTCCTGCTCATTTCTCTGACTCACATCTTTTTGTTCCTTGGGGCTGCTTTTAGCCAATATTTGTGAACATGACTAACTTTCCCTGAATCTGGTAACAAAATAACCAAGACAGGATTGTGCGTTGTCGCGAAAAGGCAGAACCCACAGCTCTACTGCTAACTACAGCTTGGAGGCTGAACATCAACTAATGTTTGAACTTTTATAAGCCCGAATGAGGCTTCTCCTTCCAGTTCATTGTTTATTTCCTTTTTATACTTTTGCAAAAGGATGCAACCTAAAAATATCTTGGGCGCTCTGAGCAGGCAGTGAGAGTGCGGGGAGAGCAATCCAAGAGCAGTGACTCGCAGGCTAATGTGGGAACCCGTCCAAAAGGCGGCACATTGAACCCAGGTCGAATTGGAATTACCAGTGGCAGAAACGCTGCAAAGGCTTTGTGCTTCGCCGCTGCCATTTCGGTTCTCAGACTCACCCTTCCTAAATCTTTCTGAATTCACATTCTCCAGGACTGGCATGAATTGTTTTTGCAGACAACATGCTGGTGTAAGTTACTGGGAAAAAAAAAGGTTTGTCTTCCAGCGAAGATGAGGTCTGCATGTAACACGGTACACATACCTCTGTATTTGGTCTCTTCTTTCTTGTCATCTATCAGCTCCGGTCACGGCATATCAGGTCTGGGCACAGGCTAATTGTGCATCCCGCAGGCTCAGTAGGACTCCAGAAATCTGGGGGCGGCCATACTTTCAGCGTGCCACACCAGCCTGAATGCCATGTCCGCAGAGAGAGAGAGAGAGAGAGAGGGAGGGAAACCACTGGCGTTCAGCCCATCTTCTGCTTTCAGCAGGTTTTTTGGCTCTGCGAGTTCATTTAGCACCATTAATGATGTCCTTTCGCAAGCCGCCATCGGTCCGAGCTCTTTTCGGATAGCCGTAGGGATATCGCGGTATGCCTTACAGATTGTATATAAGCTCTTCACCAAGGAATAAATGCATAATTACCATGTGGAGCTGAGCTACTGATTCCAGCGAGAGACGTACAGGTAAAGCTCTCCGTTCAGTCGTGACTATCGCACTAAAAGACAATGTGCGCCAGCAGGACCGCATTAAAGTTTGATGAACTGGGTGGTGAAATATGAAAGCCTGATAAAAAGGCTTTTAATAAGTTGCCTATGGCTCAGCTAAGCCTGTTAAAAGACGATAGTGTGTGTAAAATACTAAAACCGCTCGTAACTGTCCAGAATGCAACAGATATGTCGGCAAAAATGGACAGTCATTGTCCACTTACTGGTTAATGCGATTTTCTTTGTAATTAAGACTTTCGCGCATCACACAGCTGAACGTGGATACAAGAGATGCCAAGTTAGGACACGGAAACTTTCACCTCTAAAAACTTTATTGACAACGTTAACTAGATATCCACTCTTCTGAAGAAGATCCTGTTCTGCAGCGAGACGAAGTAGCCACAGAACACGAGTACGCATGCAAGTCCATGGTGTCATTCGTGCTGTATGAGTGAGTTAATATCCTGTAGTGTTTTCATTTGTAGTTCACCTTGTGTGCTACATTAAAGATTTTAAAACATCTGGCCGTTGGCCATGCGGATGTTAATCAGCACACGGCGGAAAATGTTCAAACGGGTTAATGAAAAATCAAGAGGGTCGAACTCTGATCTGTGGACGAGATCAGGACTCTCTGGAGGTCCTGCGATGCCGTATGAAAGTCCCATCAGCTGCCTTCTGTGCCAGACTGTCACATTGTCTGACGTGCTGTCCCTAGTAGGGCTGCACAAAAGTGTGGCTGCTGCCCGTGTGGTGGACGGTGCTGCTCAACTCTTACAATAACATTTAAACTAGCTGTTGAAGTTGTGCACTAAAGGATTGCACGGGAAAATAGGAGGTGAGAGGATCACCTTAATTAAAAACTTGTCCTGAGATTTTTCCTATTTTATGCATCCTTCCAATGTACCAGTACCCTTCCTGTGGTTTAGATGTGGGTTTAAGGATTGCAGGAACACCTTACCTGCCCCTTAAACGCTAGAAATATGACCAAACTGTACGTGCTCGGCCTCAGCGGTCTGCATCTTTAGCCAGAACCTCTGCCTTCACTGTAATTTATGGCTTTGGAGGTGATGACTCAACAGTTGAACAGACATCTGGACTCGTCACTCATTAGACTCATAAGTGTGTGACAGCTAAGTACATAAAACCACCCAAAGTTGGGTCAAAGCATGATAAAAAAAATCTAATTTTATCTCTTTCAGGTCCCAAAAGTGGTATTCAGGTAATTCACACACCACCGAGAATGTAAATGAATAGAAAAATGTCCTGTCTATCAGTCTGCAGCAGCTCACACCTTGACAGGTCGGCAGCTGATCTAACACAGACAGACAACACTGGGCCACCCCGTCTCAGAGAACCGACAGTCCATTCTTCTTAAAGACGGCCCAACTCATCATTATGTTCAAAGTGAGCCAAACTGGGTGTCTTTATAAATACATTTGCTATTGCAAATTATTTATTCTTTTGAAGGGAAGCAGATCATTTCTAACCCAGTTAGAAACACACACTCCTATGATTTTTATTAGAGCGCCAACAACAGTGATCCAATCAATACTCTCGGTGGGCACTTGAACGAGGATTAAGATATAACAGCATTAGAGGCTGTCTGGCTGACTAAAAATAAGCTCGACACCAAGCTTTGAGTGCAGCGAACGTGAGCGATAACGTGTTTGCGTCGCTGCTCCGAGAATGACAAGAGAGAGGCGGAACTTGAAAAGAGGCTGGCAGCGCTAATGAGCCTTATTTTAAGAACACAACGCAGCCATGAATATTTAACGGCTTGGCTCCTTGATGAAGCACCAAAATAAAGAGTCGCCATTCTGAGTGAAAAATGGTTTCTCATAAAGCCGCCGCTGCCAACAAGCTTGTCCGCCATCTGCATACATGTAACACCGTGTAGTTTTAGAGAAGCGACTGTTAAGTGATTGATCACTCTGACGTGCTGATGGGACGGATCATTCGTAAATTGGTCAAGTATTTAATGTGACACGAACCTGCACATATGCATCACCATTGTCAGTTCTGCATCTTTGCAAAAGACACTTTATCTTCTACCCTCGAGCACGGACAGACTTCTGAACTCGTCCTTAGACGGCAGGCTTAAAGGTCCACCAGAGAAGATCCTGCAAGGTCGTTTCCAGGCAACTGCCAGAGCCACGTGGTCCTTATTGTCAGGAAAACAGCTGCACGGTCCAAAACAAATAAAGACGGAAGGAGCTCACCGGGAACCTCTTGAGTGATGGTTAAATCGCTGGGAAGCATGAAGTGGAGCTGCTGCAGAGACCAGAGAGTTGTTTGTTCGGTAATTAGATTCTTCACTCACAGGAAGAAGAAAAACAGGCAGCAAACGTATGATTTTCAAAAGCTTCAAAAGGTGAAAACAACAATTCATTATGAAGACTCAAATGTGGATTAATTAAGTTATGTGTTTTTGGAAGATAAAAATACATTTCTCGTCAATAAATCATCATTAAGGGGCACGCTTTCTCTGCTCTGAGCATTCAAAAGAGGGAATATGCACGCAAATGCTTTGCTTCATTTTCGTAAAGAAAACGTGAGCAAACAGCCACGGAACACATCAAAAGGCTACGGGGCCACTACAACACTAACTAGGACTCCTTATCAAAGTAGGCTGGATTTGTCTCATTAAAACAGGCAGGAAAAGAAGCTCCAGTTCCAAAGGGAAATGAAACAGTTTTGCCCATATTTGCTTTGTTATTTAGCTAGAACAGCTCAAATTAATTGCCCTCATCTTCCTCACTCTATTCATTATTCTAGCTGTAAACACATTAGTCAAATGAAATGTCTTCGAGCGCACCTGGATTCCTTATCGTCCGCGCTGTAGGCGACGGGGCGGTTCGGCTTCCCGACGTGCTGCAGCAGAGTATTAAAGAAACCCAGTGCCATTTATGGGATATGGTACCTGCCGCCTCTTTTGCCGATAGCTGCCTCCCAGGAAGCCTTAATGTATGAGATTTGTCAATGTCAATTTCCCAGCTAATCTCTCTGGTCCACCTCGCTGCCGCCTCTGCAGCCCATTCATTCTGCAGCTCTGTCTCTACCTGCTCACACCATCCCGCGCAGGATCTACAAAGACAACATGAAGCCCAGGGATAGGAGAGGCATCTGTGGGGCCCCATGCTGCAGCGTGACCCTGCATGCGCGCACACACACACACACACACACGCAAGGAAAAGTGTGTCGGCTTCATTTAAACTTTTTGCGCCAACAATGTGAGTTTTTGCCATCTGTTATCAATGATGCACAGGGTGAGTGTCCCTCCCGACACATCCTAAGAAAATTGACTTGATTATTCTTCCAAAATACTATAGCTGAGCACACTGAATATGTGACTTCCCACAAGAAACCTCTCGATTTTTTTTTACATTCTGCACTTGTAACTTGTAACTGATGGCCGGCCCGTTCTCATCCCCTGCTTACTATCTGTGTTTTTCTCGTCCAGAGGCCTCAGGTGCCGTTTGGCGTCAGGCAAAGACACGCGTTGGTTTAAAGTGTATAAGTATAAGTGTAAGTGAGACATGAAGAAACACCATAATAAAGGCTAACGGCAGCAGTCACGGCTGGCAAAGATCTCGCTCAGGGGTCAGGTAAGACTCATGGCATCTGTCGGTGATTCCAAACGGTACCTTGTGAGTACAGATCAGACGCACAGGGCATTCAGCTTGCATCCAGGAGACCAGAGGTCTCATCCTGTTTCAAGCCCAGCTTAATATCGGTGATCTTTTCTTGCATTCGACCACAAAATGTTTCGCAAAATGTTTCGGCATAGACCAAACCGAACATCACCGAAGCTTAAACTTAAGCAAAGGAAGGTTGACCCTGTGAATCAGGATATTATGCTTGGGCCAGATAGCTGGATAGCTAACTGCACGACAACAGGACTCCTCTGTATGATCTGGCCCACCAGCATGTAAAAACAGCATGAAAAACAAGTTTTTGGAATTACCAAAACAATCACCAGCCGGTATTTTGTATAACTACGAGGTTACACAAATCGGCTGGCCTCTACTGAGGGACATGTGGAGAACATAAGCACATCAGTGGCGGAGGGATTTTTTTATGCATTAGATGTCGCTGAACTTTAATGATGAACACACATACTGTTCACGCCACTGGAAAGGCTCTAACATAAACAGTCCGTAAAAATCTTTCTTGTATCAAAAATATCCAGTGCAAAATGTAAATTAAATTCAATTGAGCTGCTCACTATGCATTTCCTTTCAAAATGATATTTAAATTAGTGTTTGCATAGTGATCTTTCCTAAAAAATTTAATTCTGTGTTCATTATTTACAGCCTGCCAGTAACTTACCAGGCATTTCTTTACATGAAAAGGCTTTCATCAATTGGTCAATGAATTTAAATATCTATTGTTTATTACATTTACTGGTATGGTGGATATCTATATAACACCAAACTGTATTTTTGCAGGATAAAAAGTTACATCTTTAATGTTTCAAGCATCTTTCTTTAGTAAGTTCAAGGCTGCTCATCTGTGTTTGTTTCGTTTCGTTTCGTTTTCTGCCGCTTATCCAGGTCCGGGTCGCGGGGGTAACAGCCTGAGCAGGGACATCCAGACGCTCCTCTCCCCAGCCACTTCCATCAACTCCTCCGGGGGGACACCAAGACGTTCCCAAGCCAGCCGAGAGATGTAATCTCTCCAGCGTGTCCTCGGTCTGCCCCGGGGTCTCCTCCCGGATGGGCATGCCCGAAACACCTCCCCAGGGAGACGTCCAGGAGGCATCCTGACCAGATGCCCGAACCACCTCAACTGGCTCCTCTCAACGCGGAGGAGCAGCGGCTCTACTCTGAGCTCCTCCCGGATGTCCGTGCTCCTCACCCTAGCTCTAAGGCTGAGCCCAGCCACCCTGCGAAGGAAGCTCATTTCGGCCGCTCGTATTCGCGATCTCATTCTTTCGGTCACTACCCAGAGCTCATGACCATAGGTGAGAGTTGGGACGTAGATTGACCTGTAAATTGAAACCTTTGCCTTCTGGCTCAGCTCCCTCTCCACCACAACGG
>KV751377.1:1388290-1488373 GCA_001698575.1 Mola mola | reverse complement strand
TTTGCATTAGAAAACACTCATCTTTAGTTTCTGGACGTTTGTGAGCGTATTTCAGCCTTGTAAACGCTTCTGCGGCCATAAAAACCACTCCTGTTAACTTTTTCATGTAAAAGCAATTGCTAGTGGAATTATGCTGGGAAATACATTGTACAGCCAGGAAATATGATCTTCTACACATATTTCATGGTTTCAGGTGGGATTTCTAACGTTTGCATTAGAAAACACTCATCTTTAGTTTCTGGACGTTTGTGAGCGTATTTCAGCCTTGAAAACGCTTCTGCGGCCATAAAAACCACTCCTGTTAAAACTTTTCATTTAAGAGCCATTGCTAGTGAAATTATGCTGGGAAATGCACTGTACAGCCAGGAAATATGATCTTCTACACAGATTTCATGGTTTCAGGTAATGTCTTCTGGTCCTTGAGACAGTGTTTGGTTCTCCTTGTACCAGGTGTAATTAGCTGCTGGGTTAGCATCGCTGCTACAACTCAGAGTCACTGAGCTTCCCTCCACTATCTCAGTAGAGGGACTCACTGACACTGAGCAGGTCTTTGGACCATCTGGAAAAGAAGTATGAACAGTCATTTTAGATGGATTAAGATGTGGAGTGTCTCAAACTTTGGAGGAGGGTTTGTGTTGAACATGATAGTTTGAATGTCCTCAACAGTGTTTTGTTGCTCTTAAATGAGCTTTTGTTACTCACATTGCCCGTTAACAAAGACGTGTTTAGACGTCGTCCTCCCCAGCCTGTTCTCAGCTGTGCAGTAATACTCTCCAGTGTCAGAAGGCTGGATAGATATGAAGATGAGCTGTGGTTCTTCACTGAGCAGTGTTTGGTTCTTCTTGTACCAGGTGTATTTAGCTGCTGGGTTAGCATCACTGCTACAGCTCAGAGTCACTGAGCTGTTCTTCATAATGTCACCAGGTGGATTTATGGACACCGAGGGAACAATCGGAGCATCTGGACGAGACAGTAAGAGTTTACATCAGTGAGGTATCTAGTGAGGATTTTACACACCCTCTGTTACATACAACAGAATTAAACAAACCAGTTGTTTACATCAGGCTAAACGTCCTTAAGCCTTACATCCATCAAGTGTTAAACAGTTGTGAGAACAACAGGTCAGTACAGATTTCAATCATGTAACCTGTGTGCATCATTGTGCACATGCAAGATATGAAAAATAGGAAAATAATAAACATTTTTTTGCCTCAGTGACCACCCGAGCCGCAGATCGCTTGGCCTGCCGGTAGCTGTCTGCTGCCTCGGGAGTCCCACAGGCCAACCATGACCTGTAAGTCTCCTTCTTCAGCTTGACGGCCCCTTTCACCTCTGGTGTCCACCAGCGGGTCCTGGGATTACCGCCACGACTAGCACCAGCGACCTTGCTACCACAGCTTCGAGCAGCCGCCTCGACAATGGCAGCGCGGAACATGGCCCACTCAGACTCCATGCTCCCCACTACCTCCGGGATGTGGTTGAAGCTCCTCCGGAGGTGGGAGTTGAAGACCATTTTCACAGGGTCCTCAGCCAGACGTTCCCAGCAGACCCTCACTATTCGCTTGGGCCTACCTGGTCTGTCCGGCTTCCTCCCCCGCCACCTGATCCAACTCACCACCAGGTGGTGATCAGTTGACAGCTCTGCTCCTCTCTTTACCCGAGTGTCCAGCACATACGGTCGCAGATCAGATGATACGACTACAAAGTCAATCATTGACTGTCGACCTAGGGTGTCCTGGTGCCAAGTGCACTTATGGACACTCTTATGGCTGAACATGGTGTTAGTTATGGACAAACTGTGACTAGCACAGAAATCCAATAACTGAACACCACTCGGGTTCAGATCGGGCAGTCCGTTCCTCCCAATCACACCCCTCCAGGTCTCGCTGTCATTGCCCACATGAGCGTTGAAGTCTCCCAGTAGGACGATGGAGTCCCCAGTAGGGGCACTCTCCAGTACCTTTTCCAAGGACTCCAAAAAGGGTGGGTACTCTGAACTGCTATTTGGCGCATAGGCACAAACCACAGTCAGGTCCCGTTCCCCAACCCGAAGGCGCAGGGAAGCAACCCTTTCGTCCACGGGGGTAAACTCCAACACATTGGCTGAGAGCCGGGGAGCTATTAATAAGCCCACGCCTGCTCTCCGCCTCCCACCTGGGACAACTCCAGCATAGAACAGAGTCCAACCCCTCTCAAGAAGACTGGTTCCAGAACCCGAACTGTGCGTTGAGGTTAGGCCGACTATATCTAGCCGGTATCTCTCAACCTCACGCACAAGCTCAGGTTCCTTCCCCATCAGAGAGGTAACATTCCATGTTCCGATAGCCAGCTTCAGCAACCGGGGATCGGACCGCCAAGGCCCCTGCCTTTGACTGCCACCCGATCCACATAGCCCCGGACCTCTATGGTTCCTCCTGTGGGTGGTGGGCCCACATGAGGGCGGACCCATGTTTCCTTTTCGGGCTGAGCCCGACCGGACCCCATGGAAAAAGGCCCGGCCACCAGGCGCTCGCCTACGGACCCCTTCCCCAGGCCTGGCTCCAGGGCGGGGTCCCGGTATCCCTCCGGGCAGGGTACACAAGTCCTTGTTATTATTCACCATCTTTGAACTGCACTTTGTCTGGCCCCTCACCTAAGACCAATTTGCCTTGGGTGACCCTACCAGGGGCAAACAGCCCCCGACAACATCTGTGTTTGTGTTGTCCAATAAGAAAATACTTTTAAAATAGAAAAGGGGTCGTTTCTATTCCGCTGTTGGATTGTTCTCATGAAATTCAAAAAATAATAAATAAATAAATGAGAAAGCACGGTGCACCTATGGGGATTGAAAACATTCACACTTGAATAACAATGTGACACACATACGTTGTGACGCCGAGACGCATAAACAGAAGGCAAATGTGAGCGACACTGCTGCGACATATGACGCTCAGACAGACCGCAGGCGAGCTTCAGCCACTGCGACACCGTAGAGGGATGTGCTGCTAATCGATGTCAGAAGAAAACGTTCTTGTTACGATTATGTCACTCTGGTTTCTGAAAAAGGGAAGGTGATACTTTAGCTGGCAGGCCGTGAGGTGTAATTTGCCTTAAATTCTGCAGATGATAATTTAGGTTACATTATGAAAGCTCACGTTCTCTGCTCGTTGCTGTCGGCTGCTGGCAAACCGCAGAGCCTCCTGGCCAATCATGTTGTAACGACTGATTAAAATAATTTAGTGGAGAAAAAAAAACTAAAATAGGTGGCTTTTAGAGGATGACATTCTGCTGAAAGGCTGAAACGCACACAGAGCTGCAGGTGTTCTGGGCTTTTTCTAGTTACTTTCAGTTCACTGGAGAACTTTTTAAAGTGTTTTTCATTTTTTATTGTTGATCACATGCTTTCTTTTTGCTTTGTTCCCTGCTGTGTTCCCTCCCACCAAAGGCCGTAAGCTTGTTTCAGTTTTTTGGTAGATTTCAGTTAGTTGACACAGTTCACCAACATCAGGTCCCAAAACCAAATTTCTGCTACATTAATACCATGTTCATTCTTCCTCTGAATGCTTTATTTGGAAGATAGTCATGCTAGATTGAAGAGATGTATGCGGTTACCGTTTAATGTGCCATTATAACAGAAGGCGAATATATGTACTGGGTCTTATTTTGAAAATTGTTAATGTCCACAATCAACTAAGGTAACATGACACAGTGTACAAGACAAAACACCCAAAATATTGAGAAAAACATGCATATTTGTTTTCTTGTCAGTTAAAATGAGATGAACGATGCTTTGCCTCGTCCGTCTATCTTGAGTCTTGTTATTACGGTGACATTACAATGTAACGACAACAATCGCAGCTATCTAGAGGACGCCTCTTCTTTTTTAGCCCTGCAGCAGGCGGTCAGGCCCAAGAGTGATGGTGGATTTCTTACTGAAGCTCCTCCAAAACACAAGCTAAGCTAATCACACAAGCGAGCATAAAGTGTTGGGTTCTGTATGGACTAAACAAAAAGATATAACAAGCTTTAGTCTTGGGTGGGTCTTTAATAACATTTTTGATATATTGAACTGGCTAGCATTTAGACCCACCTACATTGTGGTTTATGCCAAGCTAAGCTAATATTTAGGTCACAGAGGTGGGAGCTGTACACAAGTGAATACAAATATTTCTTGGGGAACAAGTACTTTAGTATTAAATTTGAAGTAGACTAAAGCGTTGCTGTTACGCTACGGTTGCACACAGTGTCAGTGGGGTGTGGCTGGTGCTAGCAGCGTGGCTACTGTCCAAAACTGCAAGTAATGCTAAGAATTCTAACTGGACTCAGTGTGATGACACACCTCATGTTCATAATTATGCCCGCTGCGTTACTTTTTGATCCAGTCAAAAGACTGTTGATACACCGGTGGCGTTTGTTCAAACACCCGTCCGTTTGCTCTTGTTTCACCTCGGTTCCTGTCTCCTTCACCCTCCTCCTCAGTGAGGTTGGAGTTTGCTGAATTATTACATCTGTTCCGCTGTTACCCGGAGACAGGCCGGTGCCTCTTCCTGCTGTGGTCCCACAGTGGCTGTTGCCGTAAATCGCACCTTTACCCTTCAACATCCAGCCGGGTGGCGACATGAAGAGCAAAATTAAAGTGAGGCTTCTAGAGAACTGATGTCACTGCAGGTGCTATTTTCTTTAGCCGTTACACGGAGCAAGCAATATCTACTTCATAATGATAAGTAAAGACAAAGAAAAGTTGTCCATTGCTTGTTTAAGCTTTGTGGTGCCATTAATACAAAGCAGCGCTGGACCAGCGACAGGACGCCAATGAGAGACAATACCCGTGTGTCTGTGTCTGCGTTTGTGTGTTGCATTTTTTTCCTTCTCACCTTGACGTAAATTAATTCATCTGGCTGAATTCTATTAAGACCTGTAGGAACTTGGGTTTCTGTCTTCAGACTCAGTGTGTCAGGACACTGACAACACAAAGAGGCAGAGAAATCCCTTAAAAGTAGTTTAAAAAAAGAAAACAAAAATAATTCAATTCTGTTTTATTTAAATTTATTGAATTATATGACTTTAAGTTGTTGAAAAAAATATTTTTTTAGGACTCATTATATTTACATTCGCCAAGTAAATTAATAATTCTCGGCTCAGACACCATGTCTGAGCATAAATGTTGACGATAGATACAAAAAACGCTTTGACGGCCACTTTTTCTCATCGTCCTTTTCCTTTTTTTGTCTTATTAAAGCACAGCCCTGTCCACAATACCTCAGCTGTCAATCAAATTCCTTCGCAAGGGGACAAACTGTAATTAAAGCAACGTAAGATTCTTCACCATGTCATCAAGAATGCTCAGCACAGTACAATGTTCCTTTAGACATGTGGCAAGGCGTAACCTACAATCTGCAGCCCTGTTTTATGGTATAATTTGGAAATCCTGCCTGGCGTGGTACATTGATTTATTTCCCACTAAGCATGGGGCCATCAATTCGCTGCATATGACATTATGGCTCGTTCAGGGCTGTCAGGGGAGGAATTACCGTGCTCCGTGATGCCGGTGACTTAAATCCGTACAGCAGATGCATGGCTGATGTTGAATTCAAAGCACAATGAAACATTTCACTTCAAAGCTCAGCAGACTCTCCGGGGACGAACTGCGAAAGGTGCCGAGCGGAATTGTGGAAATCCTCCATAATTCAGAGGAATCAATTAAACATGGCTTTTAATTAAATATTGTCCAAGCTGTGCTAGATGAGCGTTTTTGCTGCGCGCGTGCGACTGAAAAACAAATATCAGTCGTCATTGTTTTTATGGTTGACATGTTCGGCACTTTAATGCTAGTTCAAAGACTGAATCAAAAACTCAAAAACAATCATAATAGCAGCAAGTCAAACTTAAAGCCTAAAAGTGATGGACTGGGACCAGACAATGTGCTGTTGAGTGTATAAATAAGTTTCCAAGAGTTTGTAGTGCTCCATTGTTGTCTTCCTCATTTATCATAAAAACAAAGTACCTTAGAGCTGTACATCATCATATAATGATGTCATTTAACTGCCCTGGGTATCAGTTTAATGGGCAAAAAACCTGAGCCTCCTCCGCCGTGATGTAACAACAGGGCTGGACTGCAGAATCAAACTAAACGCAGGCCTGGGAGCTGACTCCGGAGATTTGATTATGCTATTTTTGCAACCATTATAGCAATGCTGGCAGGAGAAGCCATCAGAGCAACAAAACTTCAGCATACTGACCAGGAACGACTGTGAGCAGCATGTAAACTAAATCAGCGAGAAGACACAAAGGGGAGACAAAATCGTCGCCATCCAAGCCAATTAGCCGCCAAAACGCCGCAGTGCTGCTACGCTTTCCGTGACAAAAAGTGAGTTAAACCTCTTTCAAAGAGCCTGTTGTGCATTTCCTGTGGGTGTTTCTCTTCTGACAACATCTATGCATGTATATGACGATTCCATACAAAGCAAACCAACTGTTAACCTGCCAGGTATTAGCATAATAAAGGGAGAAACAACTCAGCGTGCCGCGCACTCGTGCGTAATTCCTGCGCGCGCTAAAACGGGAGAAAATATTAACAGTGTTGTCGTAAACACAAGTACAAATCCCCGCTGTTGCGGCAGTCATACCGAGAGACTTCTGATGTTTCGCAGTCATTTCCATTCCACTGCCGGCATTTGCATTTGTTTGATTCCCAGCGGCAGTGTGCAGTGCCTCTTTGTGCAGCAACACAGCGACAAATAAATTAAGATCCATCCTTTCGAGCAGAGATTATTTATCTCCCTACTCAGGCTGTCTGAATTTGGAAAACACAGCTTCGAGTCATTCATTGCTATTCCCATACCCGCCGCCCACTGCCTCGACAGTAACGGCCTTCCGTACGCCTGTGCGTGTTTTGTAAAATATTAGTCTTATACAACGGCTAATAAAGGATTTGTTTATCCCCCTTTGGTGCGCAGATGCGGAATGGATGATTGTAATGTAATGCGTGCCTGTAGCTATAGCCCCAACCGCTAATCCTCCTGCAGAAAATCAATTTTTCACATTGGCTCTGGCCGCCCCGAGGAAGGCAAATCACAAAAGTAGTCAAACCGGCGACCAGAATCAAAGAGACTGAAATCGGTCCGAGCAGAGTGTAATTTCTCGCGCGCAATCAGTAACAAGTCGCTGCCAGAATGGGAACACGCCAATGCCTGTCTTAAAAAGACAAACATGATATAATTAGGATGATTAAGTATGAGCAGAGACTAAAGGCCAAGAGTGTTAACATAGCTGGAGATAATAAAGGGATTAGGGGTGATTCACTTACAGGAGCTGATGGCATTTTCAAATAGAAAGCGGGAATTCATTAGCAAATGTGACTGACAGCCGAACAGCCCCGAAAAGCAACTAGTGGGGAGTAAATTCACTCGACAGCAGGCTACCGCATGGAGGAAAGACTGAAGAAGTCACTTAAAGTGTCACCTGGATGGAAAAAAAAAAGGAAAGGAGGAGCACCTTTAGGAGGGGAGAGAGAGAGAGAGAGAGAGAGAGCAGATGAGCACTGACCCAACCTGACCCACTTCTCCCTGATTTATGGTTTATGGTCGCTCAGCAGACACAGCTTTGTTCTGGGGGGGTCATAAATCTCCCGCAGCCTGAAGCCGATCAGCCGATCAGCCCCCATCCTCTCCTCCCAGCTCTCAGCACCACCGAGCAGAAATCACCTGAGCCGCAAACGCCAGCAGTTAATCACCGCCAGCAGACAATGGCAGGAGAGAGAGCCAAGCCGGCCCCGGCAGGGCGATTCATCGCAGGAGCTAAAGCGCTCAAGAGGGTCACCTGCTTGGTAACCTCTGCTCTGAGCGTTTTCCCGAAGAGTGAAATGAAGTTGGAAATAAATCTTCAGCTGTGCAAACATGACACAATGACAGCGTTTAATCTAATCTAAAGCCAACTAATCATCAGGCGCATGACGGAAAGTTGGAAGCATGGACGGATGGGCCACCGGAGAACAGAGGAAACTTGAGGGGATTTTAATTTGAGCCGGCCGGAGAGAAGCGGCGTGAGGGACGGAGGAGAGAGGAGTCCGGATCTCCTCTCGGCATCAGCCTGGAAATAAAGCCGAGCGGAGCAGCACGACGAGAGATCCGCGCACTCACCTGCAGAAAGCATGGGAGCGAGCTCACACCACACGTCTAAATGACCTCCGTGACTCTGACGGCAGCAGGTAATTGCCTCTCTGAAAAGGGCCACAGACACTCAGAGTAAAGGCGGTGTGTTGTCTGGTGACAAGGGCTTTTTTTTTTTCCCCCCTCAGTCCCCCCCGCTGTCGTGCATGGATGTTCTTTGTTTCTCTCTCTCTCTCTCTTTCCCCCTCCTCTTCACTCTGTTTTTTTTTTTGCCAACATTCTCAAGAGCACCTTCCCACCACCACCACCTCCGTCGCAATCCTACCGCAACACTTCCCCCACCCCCTCGTCCCCTCGTCCCCTCGTCCCCCCTGAGCACAACTCTCCTTGCCAAGGTGCCTCTAACACTAGTTCCTGCAAACCCGCCTCCTCCTTGGTTCTCCTCCACTTTGCAGTTTTTCACGTCTTAAAGCAACAATGTGTTCACACCCCCACCCCAAACCGTGGCCCCCTCCTGCCGCTCACAAAGTGCATCATGATGAGAGGTGCTGGGCAAAACTAATTACAGTTTAGGGTCGAGGCGGCGGGACGGGCTTCAATAATTCATGAGCAAATTGAGGGGGGCGATGGCAGATGTGTACCTGAGAAGAGGAAGCCCGCAGCAGCAGTGGAATCTGATTTTCTCGGAGACACCCTGCTGACATTGTGAGAGCGCGGGGATAGAGGTGGCCGGAATAACAGGATATTAAGTCATCTCCGGCTTTTATCGATCTCTCGCAGGAAATGCGACAACGTCAACAGGTGTCTGGCACAGCTCGAGGCGTATGCGGCCTGGAAGAGGCACGAACAGGGAAGCCGCTGTACTTTTACAGAAGAGACTGCTAGAATAGGGAGGAGAGGGCAGACAAAAAAAGCTCTGCAGTCAAGGCAATGCATCACCATGACAAATCTTGGCTTGCGGATCAACCCTGAGAGCTTGAAATTTCAACGCTAACAAAAACGTACGACCATGAAGTGCCGTCGCATTTAACCAAGGAAAACATCTCCCGGGGTTTTTAATTCTGAATCCACCTGAATTTATTAAATCCAAACTGACTTTGTGATCTCTGAAGAGCGGCGCAGCATTCAGTTCTTGGTTTGCAGACAATCCACCGTCATCTGGAGCTGCAGAGATCAATCGATTAATCAACTTAAAGAAAATTGATCTAGAGGTTTTTCAGTAACCGAATGATCATTGCTGAGCGCTGTTTCCCCGCCCCGCCTCCACCCTCCACTCCACCTGTCTGGCAACGAGGCCTACACTAGCAGCAGGAGGAGCAGAATTCCGGGCGTGTGGTGGTCAAGCCAAAGCCCGTGTCATTTTCTTCACATCGAACCAACTGTCAAAGTCTGTCGGTAGCATCAGCGAGCAAAATTTATTATAAATGAGACAAAACAAAAGTGATTTAACGAACTGAAACTGTGAGCCTGAAGGATTCCAATTTGCCACAGGTACAAAGTTCAGCCCCATTCTGGCAATAAATTCGGCTTAAAAGTCGTGTCAACTGCTCATACGGTGACATATTTACATTTCTTATATTAAAATTGACCTTAAGATATTATGAAAACGGACATTATTATCTAAACAATATTAACCTAAAAACATTAACACATGTAAGAAAATGTCTGTGAGTTGCGTTTTTATGTATGTAAGTGTTTTTACTTCCACCAAGGAGTTCATGTTTGAATGTGTCCGTCACCGAACAGGAGAACTCAAACAGATTTTTATGGATTTTTTTGTTGTATTAGGTCTTAGCCAAAGGAAACAGTGGTTTTATAATTTTCTTATTGAATAATTTGTCAATACTGGTAGACGGGGCACCCTGCTTTGACGGAGGTTTGAGCTCTCCGAGTGCTCTCTAGTTACTGTATATTCAATATGAGTAAAGCTTTACGTGAAATTTTAGGCCAAAAATAGTTGCCTGCTTGAGCTGTTTTCAGAAATGTTGTGTAATTGAGCTCCAGGCATCCAAAAAAAAAAATCAGCTCCGGCCCCATTCACACCGTCTGAGCACCTGCGTTGCCTGCAATTCCTGTGATAACTTAATGACGTCAATGAGCAACTTCAGTCGCAGGTGCATCAACTGTGCTATTTGAATTTCACCATGTTCAACTGCTGACCGGGCATTTTTTTTTTTTTTTTTTACCTTTCAGAGTTTTCAGGGAGAAGAATCTTACACCTTAATGAGAACTATTAACCGTGGGACTGCAGAGGAGTAAATAACTGCACAGGCAGCCTCATATTGAGCTGGTTACTGGTAATCCTGGTGACTCCATCAAGGGGAACAATTGGAGGCAATTATTCACCAACTTCTCATTGTTTGCTGGAGTCAGTGAGATTTTGATGTGCTCCTTTATTACAGCACTGCGCCGTTCCGCCTTTACCGCCAGCAACCACGCAGGCGAGGTCTGTATATCAGATCATTTTTGAAAAATGAGGAAACATTTTTGCACCATCATATTAAAACCTGGCGTCTGATACATCTGGAGCACAGAGCTCCTTTCATATCGTGACTTAAGTTATAAGAGAAGTTTCAGAAAATGAAACTCCTTGATGAAAATGAATATATTAATGAAGCAGGCAGCCTCGGTCAGCCTCAGCACACCTCCTCTTGCTGATCAAAGCCTCGACGTGTCAACATCAACAGCCGGTGTTAATGAATAACAAAAAAACAAAATGAATGACAATATGGAAACCTTTTTCAGCCAGCCCTCCAACACATTCTCCAAACAAACACAGCTTGCCTTTGGTCTTCATTTCACTGCCATCGATGCATTTTTCATGAGGGAATTTACTGTCTTTCTTTGATTCTTGCTGTCTAGAAAATCTATTAGCTCCCATTAACATCTCTACAGTCCTAATTACAGACAACAGGAAGAGCCCAACAACTCTGTATCTACTAAGTTTAAAAGCACCACTGATGGAGAATTCCAATAGATATTATAAAAAGTGGAAATACCTCTGATTTTAGAGTAAGCAATTTGTATATTAGTCTATAAAATGTCAGAAAGCAATAGAAAAAAAAGAACTTTTCAAGGTTACCCAGAACCAAATGCAGCGTCATCAGATTGGTGGTTTTGTCCGAGATACACTCAAGAATTCAAATCGATTAATTCGACATTGAATAAAAATAGTGCAAACAAAAAAGTTTCGCATCTGTGAAGCTGAAACCAGCATTTCTTTTGCAAATTTGCAAAATTTCTAATCAAAAATGCTACTGCTTGTGTGTTTATCATAAACATGTAATGCATATACCAGTGGTGGGAACATGTTAGTATTATCATAAAGCCTAAATTACCGTAAATGAATGAAATAATTGGTTGCATTTAAAAAAGATGCAATGCCTGGATCAGCAACATCAACTACTGGACTACTGTATTTGCTTTCATTAGCCATTAGCTTTAGTTTAGCTATACTTCACACCCATGGAAAGGCAGGGAGATGTGCTCTCCCTGCTTTAAGCTTTCCACGTCATCATGTGGAAGGGCAGGGAGTACCCAGAGCACAGCCATACCTCCAAAATTAACTTGAGATCTAATTTTCTGTGACTATACTGGCTTTTACTACTACTAGGCTACACTAGCATCACCGAATCCCAAATCTGGCCTCAGGCACCTGCAAACGATTTGAAGTGTTAAAGGTGGTGAGAAGGGTTTTCGATGAGTTTATTGTATCTATGGACACGCCGAGTTGGGTTATCGACAATATCAATATCAGGAGAGAAACATGTCTAATTTTTCAGCAACAAACGGTGCAAAATGGTTTAGTTTCATCTGCCAAGATCAGGTAATCTCTCAAACTTCTGTCTCCTCGCCGATATGGAGGAAATAAAAGGAATTTCATTTGTGCTTCTCGAAGCAGTGCAATATAAAAAAAAATCATTGTCGACCACTTCCACTGGGACCATTTCTTTTGGTAGAAAGTGTTTGAAATGAAAACAGTCACTGTCGTCTACATTGCGGAAGCTGAGACCTCAGAAACGACAAAACCTCGGCGCATAAAAACCAAAACTGTCGACACACACGACTTTAACGACTTCGAAAAACATGTCATTTTGTTCTCGAAGGAAAGCCGATCCTTTGAGGGTAGCACCGACGCCGCGCCCCACGGGCTCCGCTGGGTCACAGGACACAGCAAAGGGCATCGAGTTATGGAATAACGAATGTATTCCACGCCTAAAAACAGAAATTTGTCTCTGTTGGGCTGCCATCAGCAAAAGCCTCCTCGGCCATTAACCGGCGGAAAGTCTCATTATGCTGAACGAGCAGCAGAGGCAGAGACGCTGAGGGAACGCGGCCGTCGAGACAGAAGAAGACGGAGGCAAGCTGCACTTCAGTGAGCGTAAGATCATTCCACTTCAAAACACAAGGAGACTTAATGTTGCTATATGGGGAACTTTTTTGCTGTTATGCACAGCTGTGTGTTCGTATTTGCATCCTCTCTTCGAGCTTAGTGACGGAACAGTTCTCTCTCTTTCTGTGCCTGAATACAAGGTTTGTGGCTCAGTGTGTTGGTCGGGCTGCTGCTGCCACCTGCGTCCACCTTAAAACTACGGGTGGAAGGTTTTTAATTCATTTTACGTTGAATCCCGACCGAAAGCAGGCCGACCTCCACCAGAAAAACAGCCACAAAGACTTCCACATCGCCAAAGAATATCATCGTCCCGAAAGTCCGTTCGTCCATATTTTACTGCCGTGACGTGTGTCGTTTTATTGCCCAGCCCCACGAGGGAGTGGAAAGTCCACAGTATTTAGCACACGTAACAATGATTTTTTTATGGGCCTGATGTTGGCCTGAGAGGTGGTGTCAGCCGATATAATGGTAGGGGGAAACCCTGAGCTAGTATTGGAGGAAACACGGGCGGGATTCGGCCAATCAGAACCTGACTCTGATGAGTCAGGTCGTAGACTAGCAGACATATCAGAATGCTCGGGCTCATGGGCAGTTGCAGTACTTGTCAATGAAACAGCGACTGTTTTTAAGCTCAAATCTTTGGGAGGTTGTGTAAAAACACTTTTCTAGTGCAAACTTTCAAGTTCACGAACATATCTTACGAATTTCGGCCTAAAATCGCTGTTGACAGCGTTTCCCTTTTCATATATTGTGTTCCTGGCGGTATTTCTCTGTGAGATATAGATTCTGGGAGAGTTAAAAATCATTAAAGGCTAAAGCTACAAATCTCTTCCGTGAGGAGGACACGGTAAATATGGTCGCGTCATCAAAACCGGGGCTGTAGGTCCGTGTGCAGAGAAACACTTTCGTCTGTTCTTCGGATAATACAGAGACATCCTCACACTGAAGGAATGATGAAGGCTCAGCAGGTTTGACCGCTGTGGACGGTTTCGTGTTCCTGACTGGCTGCCGAGGCCGTTTATACTGCTGCCACTCTCTTAGAAAAAAATCGATTCTTCAACTGGCATTTATCACAGATTCAATTACTGAAAACATCTTCACTTTGCGATTTCCAGTGTTCAGTACGGGACAGACCTAAATGCAGCGTAATAGATCTCCTTTTTTTAACCACATCAGAAGTAAAATCGGAGAAACGATCATTTTTCCACAATCAGCAACTCTCTGACAGCGTTCCCTCGTGCTTCACCAGCAGCAGTTCTGCTTTTTGCCGTAACGGATTTTACTAACAATCTTCATAGGTCTCCATTGGAACAACTTCACACGTGATTGGTTCATTTAGTGCGTAGAAAGAGTCAAATGACATGCAAAACAACCGCTTTTTATGTGACCGTGCACAGAATCTGAAGCAGAAGGCCTGAGTTAACAAGGACAGTTGATAATCACGTTCGTGATGCCAGAACTTCAAGGTTTTATGGAGCCAGCTCTCACAAACTCAGCTCAGGCTCAGCTGTGGCTGCTTCGTAGTTCACCTCTCAGGTATTTCTGCTTTCACTTCGGACTCGTTTCACTTTCCCGTCACCATAGCAACATCCCACCTGAGAGAGGCGGCGGTGTTTTTGCATTAAGTACTGTAATCTGGCTTTAAAATGCCCCTCATACATTAAAGGAACAGTTCACCAAATCTACTAAAAGTCAAGCGAAGTTTTTTTTGTCCAGAAAACATTTCTGGAGGTTTACATCTAAACCGCATTGCTGTTATTTTATCTATTTATTTTAAACAAGTCTCCATTTTCAGTCGTGAAAAAGAATCTTGCAACTCTGTTTTGCTGCGAAACATTTTGCAGACCATGAAATTTCACCTGACCTCCCATCAGGATGAGGCTGAGAAGACAAAGACTGGATTTCCACTTTTAGCTGAACTGTAACTTAGTAGTAATCCATTAGAACGATATCAAATAATATCTTTAACCTGGTAAATCCAATCATAGTATTATAGTAAAGTAGTATATTACACAATCTAACAGTACTACTAACCCCAACCACAAAACAAGCCCTGGATATGAAATAAATATATGAAAGCAGTCGCAGATAAAAGGCACAATCTGAATTTTCCCCAAATTTTGTCTGAGTCCAAAGAAATAGTATAGCACAAAAGCCACCTGCCTTTGAGCTAAAGCCTGCATGAGAGTGATACCAACAGCCGAGGTAAAAATACTCTAAATCGTGCAGTTCAAAGCCCTAATGTGAATGAATATTCTGTTTCAAATGAATGGCCTACAATCTGCTCTCTGACAGCTGGAAACTAAAACCTTTGCAAGGTTCACACGTATGTTAAAGCACTGGGAGGGACTTAAAGCTCCTCTCTCTGAGCTCTTGGTACCGGGACTTTTCCCCACAATGATCGTGTGTGTGTGTGTGTGTGTGTGTGGATTTGAGGAGCTGAATCAAACACTGGGGGTGAAAGGGAATCGCTGAAGCATAGATGAGTCATGAGAGGAAGTGCAGTGGATTGAAATACCCCCAACAGCTACAGTTTCATCTATCGTCACACTGGGTCTTTTTGGAAATTCTCTTAGGGAGAATTGATCCCTTTGTAAAATACCTAAAGTCGGTACATACTGTACATCTGAAACTGCATCATCACTGCACGCCATTTCAACTGTAAATCCCTCCTAATGTCTTCTTTCTCTAAAGTCTCACACATCTTATTTCTGTTTAGTTGTAATCCCCGCAGGAGACGTTCGAGTCTGTATACAAGGCCTTTCATTTTATTATTGTCTTTATTTTTATTTGAATCATGGATGTGGACAGAATCATTCTTATCCACCTACCCATGTCTCTTTGCTTCATATTTACATTACAGTAAGTAAATTCAGTTTATACTAATAAGACACGACCCCAGGTCACCCTCTCGTCTATATAAGCTGTGCTCCCACTTCTTTTTGTGCCAGATCGTCTTGTCAGTTGCCAGCGTTCCAGCGGTTCCTTAATGTTTGTAATTTACTGACCTTGTATTTGATTTTTGACCAGAGTTTACCGACTTTTGGCCCGATTAAACGATTACAAATTTTTCCCCGTGTCCTGGTCTGCCTCTGGAGTCCATCATTTCAGTAACTCACAGTACGATACTCGGTGTTCATCAGTGCAAAACGAAAGCTACATACAGTAATGCACCTAAAATTGGGAACTGTTTTGCTAATTTAAAACAAAAAAATGGGTGAAATGTGCAAAAAATCATTTTTCCTCAGACAGAAACGGATAAAAAAATGATTTTCTCTTGGAGTCTCAGAATCACGTAGTTCAAAAAAAGATCCTCATATAGAAGTCATGTCAGTGGGGCACCAGCACAGCATGGTGTCATGTAGGTGCATAATGCAACAGACGGAGGAGCTGTATAAGCGCTACTGCGGGCACACAAAACTTGCTTCACGCATTCATTCCTTTAAAATATGTAACAAAATGATCTAAACACGATTTAAAATTTGCTCTCACACTTTGCACGGTAAATGGTAACAGCAAAGTGCACCCCAATTGCGTCACCAAATTCAAATGTCATTTGAATAACTAATACAAAAAAACCCCCAAAAAACAGGCTGTATGAAAAGAAATTAAGAAGTTTTCATCTGAATTTTGGGAAACAAAATAATGCAAATAAATTGCATTACCGCTGCCAACTGCAAGATGCATTTTCAAATTGGACACTGGATATCAAATGGAAACGTATATTCCCATCTGAATACGGAGAGCAATAAAACCTCCAGACTTCGACCGCAGATGCTGAAATTCAAGGTGAACCTGATTAAAACCCTCGTCTCTCAATAAACACGATATTCCAGCTCAGCGTCACGATGCTCAGTGAACCAGCTAAAAACTCGACGGAAACTTCAAAGCACCTCCCGAGTATGAATATACAATCTGGATACACGCCTGGAGTGTTTCCACCTCTTCCTTTGATAAACTTGCCACCTGCCGGCCGCAAGAGCGACCCGTTCTCTGACCCGTTCAGCTTGGCAGGAACTCAGTCAATACATCAGTCATTCAGTCAGCGCTGGCAGTGAGATTTCCCCTCACAGAGGATGGACACTTTCGCCGGAGCTGCCCTCACTCTCCGACGCATCGCCGTGCCACAGCAAAGACCCGCATGACCCGCACCGCCTCAGGTAGTCGACACGGTAACACGGGTGGGAGGGGAGCTGACACAAGCTCGTGGGGACTTTTCAATTGTTTCAAAAGCCAATTAAAATGTATTTCAATTTGACATTTAAATCGTTATCGTTCAGCTGCAGTTCAAATTGCTTTACGCCAAAGACTTGGAACTCTTGAAAAGCCGTGGCGACAGGTTGTGAAGACAAATAAGATTTCAGAGCCATTCACTTCCATCAGTGTCTTTCTTCCTTGAGGATTTACATTTTCATCTTACCCAAGTCAAATGTCTGCCTCAATTGTGGCGGGGCGGCAGAAAAAAAAGTGTGTAATTCCATTCAAAAACTAGACGGATTAGAGCTTTTAACAGTTTATGTTCCACCTGAGCACACAGAGTCAGAGGAGGACTTGCCTTCCTTTAGAGAAAATTGACGTTATTTGATTGATTTGTACAATATGAGTGAGTACAATAAAAGTATGACTCTTTTCATTCAAGAGTCTAGTCATTTATTTAGCTGGGAAAGATTTAATACATATAAGCCCCGTCTCAGCACCAGCCTGGCTGCTTCTCCACTGCAACATTCTCGCTTCTCCCCGGTATTACCACAGCTTCAAAGCTCAGCATATAAAAGAGTGAAAATTCTCTGTCTTTGCACACCTGGCCCTGTTTTTTACTTCCACATATAGCCATGTGTGGAAGTGTGGAATTCATATGTGGAGGTGGAAATGCCATTAAATATTTAATCAAATACTTGATATCCAACGTGCAAAAAGAAGATAAAGAGCCTTCGTTTTTTTTTTTTATTCTGGCTTACATATTTCAAAACATAAAAATAAAGTAGCAGGAAAACTAAGGCATGAATTCTCCCCACTCCTTCTGAGAAGTGGAGTTGAATGGCCAGTAACGAGGCTGTCCTCCCCCCAAAATTTCCCCCACAGGTCATTAGTGCAAGAAGATTATTTACAACCAGCATTTACGAAAACTGCCATAATGCGACCTCTAGTGGCCGTAGTAATAATGACAGGAGTAACGACGCACGATGTGGGCAAAAAGCTAATTGTGATTATTTTGGACGACATGATTCCAGTTGGTGGAATTTATAGATTTTGCATGATAATCCTCATTTTCACTTCACAAACTTAAAATGGCGACGTGACATTTTCTCTGGTTTGTACCAAACGAACATATTTCTCACATCTGGAGAGGAGCTTTTTGGTGCACTTCTGCAGCACTACGCTTCACTCAGTTTTGTCACATATTTTGACTTTATTACCATTTTAAATGCAGCTTTTCATGATTTAGATATTTCACCTATAGCCACATTGTGATTTCGAATATTTTGCCATTAATTGTGCAGCCCCGGAAGGAAGCAAATGATGCAGTATATCGACTGGAGGGAGGATGGATGGATGAAAACATGATTTTTACTCTTAAAGGAGCTGCTCTACGGAACCAAAAGAAGTTCTCCTGCTCAACCTGCAAGACACGTTTGTCATCGCCACTTCCCGCCATTTTCTGCCTCCCAAGTGTGGCGGTTTGTCTGTCCATCAACCCTGAGGAAGACGGTCAAAACGCTGGTCTTAAAATGTATTAAAATAACTTTTTTACACATACCAAAGCTTGTACTGACATAATGCTGGTGCATTACAGTATAAAACAATAAGGGATTTTCTTCTTCTCAAATCCTCACGGATCAATTGAAGAAGCAGCACCTACAAGTATGTTTCTTAAAGATAACGAAGAGGCATCTTCCAGATTCCACGTGCAGCCGTGAGGCCGATACACCTCAAAACCTCACTGTTAGTTTTTAAAACCATTCTAAACTACATTTCATGAAATTTCCCCGTCCCCGTGCGCCTCCTTTTCATTCCATCAGCGCAAATGAATCCACTGAAATGACGTGTGGTTTCGCAGGGGGCCCTGGTAACAAGCCGCGGCTCGTAGTGGGAGACTTGGCCCTGGGTGACCCCTAACGAGCCAGCAGCCTCCTGCCAGAGGAAGCCCGAGCCCGCTGCTCTTGTAATGAGCTGCTGTTGTGCTTCAGGCCTTTCAGACGAGCCACGGAGCTGTGACACGCACAGCAGTGCACGGCCGACCCGGGCACATGGTGCAACGTTCCGGCGACTTTACGGACAACGCATGCCTTTGGTGATGCAGTCTCACCACAGATGAGAAGTTTTTCATCCTGAGGCCATCACAGTTTGGAAAAGATGCTGTTTACAGTTTTAAATACAGATTTTTTTTTAAATAAAAAAGATGTAAAACACTGTTTTGTGTGCTTCAGATGTGTTGCGCTTGTCTAACAGCTGCAGTCCGTCAGCGGCTGCACACGTGGACCCTCCAGGCTGGAGGACACGCGCTGTTTTGGTTTACCATGATGTGGCAGCTAATGAATATTTCATTATTGGCTATCACAGTGCAAGTTTTTTTTTTTTTTTTCAATCAAACATTTACTCCTTGGGAAAAATAGAAGTTCAAATTATAAAAGCCCAAGGGGACATTTTTCCTTCATTCATTTTGCCTATTTTCTCCATTAAAAACCCATTTTAGCACTAATGTTGGCTGAGTTGTTTGACACAAAGTTATGTCACATAAGTCAAAATTCTAATATCATGTGACAGGTTTGTCTGTGATCATCAGTTGAAGTTTCCACTCGGACTGCTTCACTGGTGAGTATTGAAATGTAAAACTTAGTGAAACGTCTGGATTCCTCCCTCAGGTCCTGCCTGTAGACAAACCGCATGCACGCGCCCAATCTGAGTGCCACTTCTTGCACGTGTGATGTTCTCTGCCACGCAGCCCAACGTGCCGTGACGCCCGTGCAGCGAAGGGGTCGGTGATGTGCACAAAGTTCTGTCCTCCCCGTGACACGAGCTTGATGAGCACCAGGAAACACGCCTGCTGGTCTATTTATTTATCGCTGTACGCACGTGGTGTGACACGCACTCACCTGCACGCGGGGGTCCAAACACACGGCTGGATGTCTGCAGAGGCGGGCTGCTTCCTCCACCAGAACCACCCGCTCCGATCCCGCAGATGGAGCCCGGGCAGGCGGGCACCGCTGGAGAGCTCGGCCGCGCGGTCTGCTCGGGTTCAGCCTTCGCCTTCAGCTCTCAGTAAGCAGGGGCACACTTCTGGGATGTCACCGGGCCGTTGTGTAGCTGCCCAGATCGCTGCCACATCCCCGGATCACCGTGACTGCTGCCGATGCGCTCCGGTCTGCTCCTCTCTCCTCCCTCCTCTCTCCTCCCGGCAGCAGGCGGGCAGGAGGCGGCGCGACCGGGTTCGTGCGCTCCAGCGGTGCATGCGTGGCACGGACGGCCAGATCCCTGGATTCACCTGTCAACACAAGACAGAGTCCATCCTATTCAGAAACACAACAGGCGAGATCAGCCGGGCTCAAGTGGTGCAGAGACTAAACCCTCAAACCCAGAGGATTCGGGGGAATCCATATTTTGGTTTGTTTTTTATGGCAGCAGATTAAGAGAGAGGGGAGGGAAGCAAATAGTTTAGAAACCCCGGATGTGTTGGTACGCTTTGGGTTTCTGGGAAGCCGCTGATAAATCCTATGAAGCTAAGGTATAGCTGTCCAAACCTTTATGGCATAATCCAGACCCACCAGAGGTGTGGAAGTCTTAAAAGAGGGTTCATCGCATGAATCATTTCATGCTTTCTGTCCCTCTGAAGGGGAGACAGAAGGCAAGGGGAAACTGAACCGCCGTTCATTTTGACAGGGAATTCTCCAAGAAAACAGACCATTTCTCTCTTGGTCACTTATTTTCTTTTATTAAATCTTACTCATGAATAAGAGGGGATGGGGGTAAAAACCAAAAAGGTGATCCGAACGCAGGGCCGGGAGGTGACTAAGACAGTTCCCTTCAGACACATTAATGACATCTTTAAAACGAACCATTAATGATAATTTAAAGCACATTCTAAAAAAAACCCAGCTATACTCTCTTTTCAGTTCAATGATGACTTTTCATTGTTATTTGCAAAAACTGTTTGCAGATTGCGAGATTGATTCAACACAGGAACTCTGCTGGCCACAAAAAGTGAGGTGAGCAGCTGTCAAATAAATATAATCTGTTTAATGTGAAAGCGTTCTCTTGTAGTGACAAACTGCAGTGTCGGCTGATCCCGTTCACATAAAATATTAATTTTTTTTAATTTTCCTTCTAAGGTTTTGAGTCCCTCTTCTACAGCTACACTGCTGATTTTCTCAGTTCACATACGCTGACTCAGCTTTTACCGGTTTGACAGCTCCCAATATGTCAAAAAATGCTCAATATCTAATGCGAATAAGCACAGATTTAATCTTTGATATTGTGAGAGTGTCCTTGTCTAATCACACGTGTGCCTATGAGTCGAGTTTATTGGGAAAAACTGGGTGCAAGTGACATCACCCCAGTGAGCGTAGTCACTCAGAGAGCGCTGCTGTGGATTGCAGTTTGTGCTGCAGTCGAGGTCATTTTTGGGCTAAGCTGTTTGTATGCATATTCATGCGGTAATCACAAATACCCCAGCATACATAATTAAGCTGAATACTTTGGATATTATTATGGAAAGAGGACTCTTTGTGACCACAAAAAAGAAACATTAAATAGGATACCCTGGGTGATATGAGCCTATCCCAACACATAATCATGATGGGAGCTTATACCAGATGGGAAATGATGTTTTCAAGCCTCAAATGGAAATGTTGAGCCTCCTGAATAATAATATGAAATAAATGTGCATTAGAATGGCTTCATAATAACGTGTGGCAGCGTGTGACTGTCAATGTGATCGTTTATATTAGGTATTGACCAAACACAAGGAAAGCATGGTGTCGTTGCTCACGGCCACTAAGTGTAGTTTTATGAATCATATCAGGGCTGCAGTTGTTGTGGAGTTTGCTGAAAATTAAGGCCTGAAAGTTGGGCTGGGGAGAGAGAGACACACACTTTGATTTTATTGAAGCATTTAGTCTTCTACCTTGCATGGGGCATTGTGATGTCTCTGTAGACGGGTTTAGAGGTGAAATTTGTCAAATATGGCCAGAAAAATGAGGGAGCAGCATAACCTTGTAACTGCCACCTGCTGTAACCTCTGTCTGCTGTTCGTTAGTTGGGCTATGTACGACTGTTAGCTTAGTTAGCTGTGGCACTAGTGGACCTACAGCACTATGAATCCGCCTAATTCACAGATGTATGACCATGGCAGCAGAGCTAAAGTCACCAAGGTTTACTCTGAACAAACCTGGAAAGACAGCTGGGGACACAGTCTCGTGACATTGTCGATTGTTTGTTATAGAAATTTTGTCATTACCTATTTTGACACATTCAGATTAGTTTGGGAACCACAGAATTGCATCACTACTTTTTGCGGATGATACTGTGCCGTTGCTGTTATGAATCTGATCTTCAGCAGGCACTGTGGCAGTTTGCAGCCATGTGTGAGGTGGCTGGGGTAAATTCTAATGCCATTGTTCTCTACCAGAAAAGAAAGGATTGCTCTCTTTGGGTCGGGGGTAAATTGTGTCCCCAAGCAGTATTTAACAGGTATGAGGTCTGGGGGATCCAATAATGCAGAGACACACAGGGAGCTTTCTTAATTGTTTTTTTTACTTAAAAGAGGTCTAAACTGGGAAATCAAATTAGACAGCAAAGATACAGTTAAAGAATAGGCAAACTCAGTAGTTGGGATACAGAACAATGATCAAAACACAATGAACTCACAAAGAAGATCCGCTGGACTGCTCACTCAGAAGACAAGACAATCTAGCACAGGAGGAAGGGAACACAGGGGTTAAATACACGAGGGAGAGGTAGACAATTAGACACAGGTGAGACACATTAGACAGGAGACGTAATCAAACACACCTGAGGGACAAGACTTGATAGGACATGGGGAATAAGACACAACAGAATTTCAAAATAAGACGGGAAACACTGAATGACCCTAACAGACCGACACTTGACACTAGCAAACCCTGGTAGTTTTAAGTATCCTGGGGTCTTGTTCACGGTTGACAGCAAAGTGTAGGATGAGACGGACTGGTAATTTGGTGTGGTGTTGGGTAGTGGGTTTCCTCAGTGGGGTAACTCGTTACAGCCTTAGAGACGGGAGAGGGCGAGGAGCCTGAAATAGAACCGCTGCTCCTTCGTGTCGAAAGCGGCCAGCTGTGATGGTTTGGGAATCTGGTTAGAATGTCGCCTGGATGTCTCCATTTTGTGGTCTTCCAGCCATGTCCAACTGGGAAGATAGATCCTGTGGTAGACCAAGACCTCGCTGGAGGGATTATATATCCCACCTGGCATGAGAATGCCTTGGGATCCCCCAGGAGGAGCTGAAAAGTGTTGCTGGGGAGAGGCAAGTCCAGAATACTCTGCTTAGCCTGCTGCCACCGCTACCTCAGATTAGCTGAAAATAATTGATGGATGGGACAAGGATGTAATGAAGAAGCGATAGAAAGTTTCCTACATCAGTTTCAGACAAGTTAAACAGACGACATAGCGTGAAAGAAATTCCAAAGTGGGAAAGTGCTGAGAAGAATGGAGATCGGAGTTGAGTTGAGGGTCTCACACACACACACACACACACACACCAGTTAGTGTTAGCACTAATCTCCTAATCCAAAACATGTTGTTTGTGACTAAACTTGACCAATGGAGAACAATGTTTTTTTGTGCTTAAACCTCACAAAATGTAACACACACCTTGTGCTCCCGTAGGCTGGTGCACTACATCTTCCCTTTGCAGTTTCGGACCAACACACAAAGATTTGCACCTCCCGTTTCCCTTCCTGTCATTAACTTTACTGCCAGTTTACTTTCAGCCTTCAAAGCATAAAATGTAATGGGTTTTGTGCTTTAAATGGGTGTTTAAACCTAACCAAAGTAACAACGGCTTTGTGTGTCTGTAGGCTGAACAATAAGCTCTCTTTACCTCACTCTTCTCTTAGTGACACAAGCTTTACTTTCAGCTTCCTTTCAGCCTCTCAGTTGGCAGCCCCAGACAATGACAGCAGGAAAGTAAGGAACTGAACTTTCACTAGGCACTCATAAAGAAAATAATGACAAGCACTATTCTCTATTAATCTGCAATGGATCCTATTGTTCTAGTATCAATTTAATTTGACTCGCATTTAGGAAGAAACTGGTTCCAGAACTTCCGTCCCTCAGGGAGGGGAGTTCTGCTCTCTCTGTTTATTTTTGTGCAACAATTATGTCTGGCCAGACAACAGCTCAGGGGCTGGGTGAAATCAGAGAGACAATTAGTGGAATGACACATCTTGACACCCAAGGCCGCCAAACAACCACCGATGAGTCATAGGAGGAGGTCCAGAAATAGCCACAACAGTCCCTCCAGATTGACACAGCTGCGTCAACTGTTTTTGTATCCTAACATGCAAGAGTTTCCTCCCTGTCTGAGCAGGGAGCGATCACATACTGTGTGTACTACACATAAATGAGCCTGTGTATGCTGAAGGAATGAGTGAAAATGACCCCCCCAATGCGGCCGCCGTGCTATTCTGTGAATTATTAACCCGCCTTCGAGGCAAGACGGTACCCCAAGGCCGCATTCAGAAATGTTTTCCCCAAACACACAAAAAAGACTGTCAGTTTTGTTCAATAGGAAAACTATTGTACCCACTAGTAGGTGGCGTTAGTGTACGATATAATATTATCATTGCCCTTATGTCCTGTCTTTAAAATCACATTCCTGATCGTTTCTTCTCAAGGAAATGCTAACCTAAACAAAACCTAAGCAAAACTAAAACACAACATGCAGGTTTGATAACATTTGTAACATTACTACATTTTTCAGTGTATCCAGAAAAGGCAGATGAGACTGAATTATAAACAGGGAGGCAACCTGCCCTTCTTGGATTAAAGCCTACAGTAACATGTTGGTGTTAGATTAAAGTTTCCCTGACATATTTGAAGAGAAAAGCATATTTTTTGAAGTTTATATCCCAGTTAAATCTCAGCATGACAAATGATACGGTGCAACTCTGACCATCGACATCGACAAGATGCTGAGTGGACAAAATTGTTTAGGTGAACATCTAGCAAGATGGTGTTTGCATTTGAGCACCGAGACCCATAACTCCGTACTCAAAGCAGCCGAAATGAGCTTCCTTCGCAGGGTGGCTGGGCTCAGCCTTGGAGATAGGGTGAGGAGCTCGGACATCCGGGAGGAGCTCAGAGTAGAGCGGCTGCTCCTCCGCTTTGAGAGGAGCCAGTTGAGGTGGTTCGGGCATCTGGTCAGGATGCCTCCTGGACGTCGCCCGGGGGAGGTGTTTCGGGCACGCCCATCCGGGAGGAGACCCCGGGGCAGACCGAGGACACGCCGGAGAGATTATATCTCTCGGCCGGCTTGGGAACGTCTCGGTGTCCCCCCGGAGGAGTTGATGGAAGTGGCCGGGGAGAGGAGCGTCTGGATCTCCCTGCTCAGGCTGTTGCCCCTGCGACCCGGACCCGGATAAGCGGCAGAAAACAAAACGACGAAACGAAACGACCTATGTTTTGGGGGACAAAACAGTAATATTTGAACTGTGTGCTCTCAAAATATATTTTAGAAATATATTAGAAATCCTCTGATTTAGAAATGTGAGAAGCAAAAAAATATTTATATATACAAAACGATGTTTGTACGACGTTCATCTTTATTTTGCTCGAGTTACTGTATCTGCTCTTAATCTAGCTCAAATTAATGAAGGAATAATCTTCTTTGGCGCAGTTATTATACACAGCGGTGTTGTTGTTGATGAAGTCTGCTGCTGGCTCTGTTGTTACAGTGTTAGTGTTATTCCCTCCACTGCGTTCCACATTTGTCTTGTGAGAGGCGGCTGTAGAGGAGCAGCAACAGGTTTATGCGAGTGCGTAAAATAAAGGGCAGATCCCCTGTGTGCCATTGTGTTTAGATTGATGCAAGTAAACAAGGGAAGATGTATGGATGTGTTTATAAGACATCTGCTGTATTTCCTTGTCCCTTTTGATCGAGCTTGAGCCGAAGTGGAGCAAACTTTGAGTTTTCAGCACAGCATGTAAGGCCTGAATTACAGAGGCTGAGGGCTGAGTTTAGACATTTCTTTTGTCTTTTTCTATGTGTTAAAGTAATTTTTACCATCACTTATCATTATATTTACGTGCTTTCCAGTGTAATTGCATTAGTGTTTGCATTGTATTGTACTGTGATGTCATCTCATAGAAGTCTCATAAAGGTGTTCAATTCTTCCTCAGGATATCAAAATGAGACCCAAATATAGCGCCACTATCTTGCACTGATTACATAATTAAAAGCCGTTAAATACCTAAGCGAAACCAACTTTTTTTCAAATAGTTAGCACTTGAATATGTATAAGCATGATAAGAGTTTGTCCTATTTAATGATATGTCAGCTACTGCAGCCAGCCACCAGGGGACAATCAAGTTGTTCCGTTCACAGTTTTGTGGCGCTGCTTTGTAGTCCATCTTGTAAGTGGGCTGAACCCCACCAATAAGGCCAGCTGGAGCCTCACTGTGTTAGTTTTCATAGTGCGGATGATCTGGCTTCCTCGCAAAGCCATGGAATTTAAGCTAGTTCACGACTTCTGCTTAATTTACCTGGATTTGTTACTACAAACACCAGGATGTTGTTTTTAATCTGGTTGGTCCACGATGACCTTAATTTAGCCCCCAAATAGTCAATGGAAATATGGCTGTGTCCTTACAGACGCCTTTTCAACGACCCGAACGTGAAATGAAAATTTCACCTGACAATGAGTCAGATTAACGCTTCAAATAACATCCGAGGTGTTCTTTATGAAAACAATGGAACGTTTTTACTGTCGCCACACGGTTAAGTTGCAAAGCCGCCATCCCCATGTGCAGGTAGAAGATGTCCACCGGCAGATCATGACTTTTAAAGCGTCCTGTGGTTGACTCCCTGTCAGAGACTTCGGAGTTTTGTTGTTCGCTCACTTGACCATTCCTGACACTAAACAATGTCAAGCTGCCTTGGAATTGTATGGTTTTGTTGTGTTGTTACTGTTTTAGTTGTTGTTTGTTTATTTTGAGTCCAGGACGTGCCCCCAACTTAACATGATATTGATATAATGATGAATGGTAAGTGTCCAACTGCCTATTTTACTGATACAGAACAGATGTTTATTCAAGTATGACTGAATCCATTATTGCTCACCTTTTTTCCAAACTTGTATGATTTGTCTTTTTGTTTTTTTGTTACTTTTCCATTATTTTTGGCGGGGGGATATTCTTTCATTTGAGGATTTTATCTTTGATGCTGCAACAACCGTACAGTTTGTTCGTACACGGGACAAAAATGTGCTTTCATTGTAGACAGATGGATGGTTTGATGGATAGAGATACAAACGTGATCTTTAGATCACACACATACACACACATGCACGCAGTGGGTTAGTTGCTATGCAGGAAGCAGCTGACATATTCTGGTCTCAGCCAGCATCATTTGATCGGCTTCACGCCTCCTTGGAGACACGTGCAGGATATTGATCACAGCCTCGCTGATGGATCTCGGCCTCTGAACATTTATTGAGATGAACAGTTGAGGATTCTCAGCATCACGTCGCAACAATCTACATTGTTTGATAGAAAATTTTGGCGTGCAGCCGGGTGCCTGATTCAAGCATAACACCTGCTCGCTAAGACTTTCGCCTCAGAGAGGAAGCTTGCAGAGGTTTGTCCAATCAGCTTCTGGTTCACACCCGCCAAAGGTGGAAGCGACACGGTATCAATTGTGAATTGATCACATTTCCCTGAGGAATGGCTGCAAAGGTGGTTTTAAACCTGATCCATCGTTGCTGTTTGGGTTTGTCTTGGTGAAGAAAACAACTGTCGTTTAAAAAAGCTGAATTTACAACGTACACAATGATTAAGGTAACTGTTAATACTGTGATTATTCTGTATTTAACAGCTTAACCATTAATCACATGGGCACATTTCCCTGGTTACCCACATCCCATTTATTCAGTTCTATTTAGTTTTAAAAATCATTGCAGCTTACTGAGGAACCTTCATATGCAAAACACTGGGATCTTCTGTATAACTAATGATACCTGAGGACAATTGTCCTTTAATTACAGTACACATAAAAATAGATTCATAATGTACTTTTACTTATAGTTTTAAGTACTTACGTAGTACGTACTTAAGTACTACTAGTATTATTACCGGAATATTACTTTTACATGTTTAAATGTAAAGCGCCTTTAATATCAGATGCTTTTATTAAAATGGGTCGAGCTCCATTTCTATCAGCGTCATCTTTATTTTCACACATTTTTCTTTTCTCTGTGCCCCTACTAACATGGTTGTGTTCACAGCTTTTCACATTAAAACACTGAAGAAAAGGTTCAACGTACAAGTAACCTTGTGCGTCAGGATATCGAGTCTTTGACGCTAACGGAAAGACTCAGCCAAAGGGCCAAAGCTCATCAAATTAGAACCCTAAACACAGGATGGGATCATTCTAAAGCTTCTAAAGGTCGCAGCTTCATTTGTTGAATAGCTAATCACAAATGAATGCTAATGCAGTTTTAAAACTGAGCTCATTCAATTAAATTCATTTAGACTCATTGTCACTCAGTTGGCAGAACAGAGTTCGAGCCGAGCTGCTTAAGAATTAGTACCTTTGTTCAAACTTTGTCACATTGGCACAAATATTGAACAGTAATAAGATTATGATTTAACAAATTAACCCAGTGAACTGAATATATATGCACATGTCAGAATGACATCCTCAACGTAGCTGTGCCAACTGTGCACGTTCAGCAGTCATACTCACACACAGTTTCGATAAAAATAAATGTTCTACATAATTTCCTCTTCCTCAATTTATAACTTTGTGTCTTTGTGCAAAATTTCCACATTTCTGGTCTTTTTTTTTTAAAAACTCTGACTAAGCGTGGCTTCTCCCCCTTGTAGTACAGCACTAAATTGATTTCTGGGGCTCCTTCATTATTGGACTACAGAAGAGGAAACGGGACCCGACGCTAATTAAAAAGCGATTTTTTTCATTTTATTTTGCTTAACAAATCTTCCGCCTCATTAAAATCTCATAGGCCAAGTAAGAGGGGTATTATCTGCTGAAAAGACTGCCAGGTATCTGCCATCCCTCTGAAATGCTGAGCACAAATCCGAGTTCAAGTTCACAATGGAAGAATCAAGTCCCCTTTCTCACAGTATCACTTACGCAATGAATGATATCTAGTAATTGGTGCGAACATCTTGGTTCACATTGTGTTTTCCGGAGGAAGCGAGAGCAGCGGGGCTGATTTTGCCCCATTGATTTACTTCCTTTCTTTTTTTTTTCCTTCCAAGCTTTCTGCAGACAGGGTGTAAAGAAATCTTGTGACGAGGTTAAGCCATTGGTAATACCACAATGCTTAATCGTTCGCCTAAAATAACAAGGAAACAGCCGTCCTGGAGCAGGCACCAGTGCAAAGATTAACTGAGATTAGCACCAGATGATGTGGTCGAGCAGTGATTGCTGCAATCGTGTCAATATGGAAACTCAAGCAACGTTACTCACGACATGACAAAAGCATTTTCGCGTCAATAAAACAAAGACACTTTGGGATTACTTTTGGACAGATTTGGTGCACAAATCACTTACTTTGCATGGGTACCACACCTCAGCGCTCTATACAGTCTGCTCAGTTCCCAACCTTGATGGAGGCAAGGGAGTCAAAATGGGAAGTGACTGAGGTGTTCTTGAAGCACACAGTCAATCCTTGGCTGGGAAAGCCACTGCGGGCTTGTTACGGTGGCTCCTTACCAACGAGTGTGGAGCTCCTGCAGCCGTAATAACCTCTACACCTCAGCATCCTGTCTGTCACTCTGGTCGTCTCCATACAGAGGTCACAAAGCGACCATACCTTCGGGGGTCCAGGAAGAGGGATGTTTATAACAGCGTGGGATGATTTGTCACTCCTTAGTGCAACCCGTGTCACGCAGGAAGCCAAATAATGTTTTTAACTGCCCGTCTATAAGATTGATCTCCCTAATCCTGTCCACCTTTTTTTTTCCCCCACCGGAAGGTGCAGACTAATTCACGACAGGGCTGACGATGGGCATGCTACGCCTGAGAATGAATGATCTGGCCTCCAGCAAAAAGAGGTAATTTCCTCTTAATGTTGTGCCGTAAACATTTATCATCACGCTGTGCTGACAGCACATCGACACAGCGAGGACGCCGCATGCGCTCGCTTTAATCCCCGGAGATTTTGCTTTTACCTCTGATTAGCAAAGCGGCCTACAATCAACACCCACCATGGCTGGCTAATTTTGCTACCAACTGCGACAGTACCTGTTGGGTTGGGAGTTGCTATGAATAATGTCCTTGACAAGCGCATCAGTTATAACATCAGACAATCAGGGTATAGGGGAAATATTAAGATTTGCTGTTTAATGCAGTGACAGAAGGGGAGACGAGCAGAAGCCAAAGAATTTGCGCGAGGCATGAAGCGAGGCTATCAAATTACATAATCTAATTACTTTGACAACCCAGCTTGTGTTGACACTTTGGGATGTGTAATATTCCAGTGATTTGGTAAGGCTAGGACTGTTCATTAAGCCCAGGGATAAATAATGCAGACTCACATTAACTTGCTCACACATAGAGAGAGAGAGAGAGAGAGAGAGAGAGAGAGAGAGCAGCATTTGCACATGAATAAATGTGCCAAGACAAAGAAAATTCTTTCAACAATTGCACAGGCTGAGTGAGTAAGACACAGACAAGAGAATAGGAGTGATTGGTCATTTGCACTCTAAGTAGCTGAAAATGGCTCATTATAGAGCCGCTGCAGTTGTGCACAATAGAGCTGATAAAGCATCATGTGTTGACGTGCAGTATGCTTGCATTGCTAAATTATAGGCTACAAACACATCAGAGCCGCCGCTATGTGTCTCTACCATGCTGATGCAGGAAAGTGTTTTCTGTCCCAAACTGTATTAATTCATTCGGGACATAAAAACACGGCTCGGGCATATCATGCTAACACGTGAGATTACAGTTGCCAATTACCTCCACCTGTAATGAAACCACATTAGCTCTGATTTGGAGTCATGCATCCGTCCACCCGATGAATGTCTACTCTTCTCTTTCCGCTGTTTGAGAGAAGTGCCCGTCCCTTTAGCTGCTCGACGTGCCATTATCTTCACCAGCCACTCGCTGCTGTTGTGCACTGTTTGCTAGCTTACACACACACACACACACACACACACACACATACACACTGGTTTAATGAGAGTTTTGCAAAGAAAAAAACAACAGGCACAGGCTTGATTAAAACACTTGAATGAAACCAGATAGTGTGTCACTCACAAGAAAATAATTGGTTATACTTTATTAACACCTCATTCACATTGCGAAGTCATTTTGATTCTATGAGAAATGTTGATTGCTGCAGGTTTAAATTTGTCAACGTCGATGTGGCGTCTCTGAGTTTCGCTTTCGACAGAATACCTTGATGCAATCACAGCACAAAACATCACCTGGCTCTTTTTGTGATCAGATTGCTATCAGATGGCCCTGAACTGCGTACAATACACCTGCTATTAACGTGCGTCTCCAGTATTCACATTAAGATCCGATCACCCTCCTCCACTGAAGGAGATTTTCTGGCCACAGGCTACATCGCCTCTGCTCTCATCTGCACGCCGCTTAGACAAAACCAACACAGCAGCCAAGCCCGCTGAGAACTGCATGGCCATTGTTCTCAAGCCATTATTATGCCTCAGTGCCAGCGACAGGCAAGGCCAGAGGCATTATGTTTTCAGGTTGTCCGTCCATCCGGTGTGGGTACGCAAGTGTGGAAGAAATGATCTTTGCAAGTGCCTGGAAAGCCAGACAACGGCACCTTCGGAACTCCACCCAGGGAAATATTTGGATTACTGTATAGATAAGACACTCGGGTTCATCATACGTGGGCAGGAGATGTGGTTCCAGCTGAAATAATTGAAAATTTTAGTAAATCAGAATGATTAAAACTTTGTAAACACACCATTCATACCGGGACTTGTCCATAATTGTCATATAACTTCCACCCAGGAGACCAGAGATTGACACAAGTCATTTCCTAAACCTAACCAAGCCGATTTTGTTTCTGATCTTGAGCAAACGTCACTAACCGAAGTAACGTTGACCTTGTTGTTAATACTATAACCCGTGAGGGGTGCAGGCCTTTGCACATCCACCCACGATGCGAAGCCAAAGGGCCACTTGTGCGTAAGGGAAGGCTTACGTGTCAGCCAGAGACACCGAAGGGGACCTTGTGCGCCAAGATGAGACGGGAGGGCTGCATGATTTTGTAACGAGCTGGGATGCTGATTGTTATTGTCTGCATACGTGTCACATGATTTTCACTGCTGCCCCTTCAGAGAGGCAGCAGGTCCTCAGTCTGTTCATCCCAACAATGTGTCTCCAGAATCAGAATCAGAACCAGGAGAGAAAATGCGGGATCATATCAAATCCTCTGCAGGACTTTCACCTCTCAAACGCTCATCACATCCGAGGGAGGGAGCCAAGAAGAGTCCTATTTCCCTTTTGGTTGTTGACAAGTCTGACGCATATTAAATGCAGCGTCGCCAGGAGATCGATATCTGCGGAAAGCGTTGATGTTTGTCCACCGGAGTGACGCGGCGTAGGCGTGCACCTGCATTACGCTGAGGTGGACAGCAGCGTTAGAGCTCAGTGCCTGAGATCAGGGGGGATCGATCTCGCTTTTGTCAATCGCAATAAGACTCAAACATTCAATTTGAAACCAAGTGCACCGGCTGACCTGGCGCGGAGGCAGAGGACTCATTATTATCTAAGCCCTCGTTTATTATCTTTCAGCAGGGACGTCTGATGCATTTGACATTTGCAATTAATGCGTCTTTCTTGTGAGATCAACACAGTTGTTCAACAGTCTCCATGACAGGACGTCAGCATTGACAAGATAGGAAAAATAATTGGACACTTTGGGACTCGTGAAGAAATACGGCAACAAAATGAGTTAAGACAAATTTTGAGACAAACATAACCAACTTACAACTGCTTAAAATGCTCTACTACCTTAAGTGAATGTGTGAACTTTTTGGGCTCAGGATTATAGACGGAAACTAAATGATCCAAAAGTCAGAACACAGTTAAGCTCCTTGACTTCCTGATTTCCTGAAGTTGCAGCGGGGGAAAAGGTTTCGAAGTGGAAGGGCCTTGGTGAGCTGAGCTGTTAGAATTAAAGTTGCACAGAAATGTCTGATACTGTTTTAACACATTCAAATCACATTCTTGTTCATAGTGAGCACATTTTTAGCAGTGTATCAAATGAAAACAAATTGATCAGTTTATTCTAATTCCTGTAAAATGTCATGGCCGCGGCTGTAGGCCTATGTAATGTTTATTAATGTGTAATAACCATGAATGTTTTTTTGTGTTTTTCTAGGCTGGAGAGTCGGAGCTCTCCCAGGTCACATGTGTGCTGATCGAACGACAAGCGATGACGGCGCCACTACAGACTGGCTGGAAACGGGACGACTTTAACCTGCCTGCCTGCCTGCCAAAGAGAAGCCATTTTCTGTTGGGAAATTATTTTACTTTATATTGGGGTGAAATTAGTTTGTTTTTTTTTGTTTGCTCTTTTGTCCTGGTTTCACCCTGAGGTCAGACTTCCCTGTTGTAAATTTCAATCCATTTCAATTTAACTCAGTTTTTATTTGTATAGCCCAAAATCCCAAATTACAATTTGTCTCAGTTGGCTTTTTACGCAATGTAGAGACGTGACACCCTCTTCCAAGGACGGACCGACGGGCAATAGGTGTCACATGTACAGAACACAAGAGCAAGACGATAACTAATTAATGAAAATATATGAGGTTTTACGAAGTTAATTGTCAGTTTGGTTTTATTTAGTTGTTTGATGCCATACAGAAGGGTTGAAAGGGCATGTTTGGGCAGGGAACTGATACTGCGACTCTGGCTCCAAATGCCAGATTCCAAATATTTTTAAAACGACTACCATCAATGTTAAACTTTTAATGCAACAGAGCTCAGACTATTTAGTTGTCTTGCTGTTTTGAATATTTATGACGCTTTTCAGCATTCAAATCAACATTTCCTCCCAACTTATGACCTGCCCGTCTGTCTTCTTTCACCTGGAACGACGTTATCATATGGAATCGATATGGACATGAAGATTCGATATCAAAGTTTATAATTGTTTTGCATTGCATTATAAAGAGTGAGAAATTAAGAAATACACAATGACATGAGAAAGCTCCGAATGACTAAACAGGATCCTGAACAACATGTCACATTATTCACATGACATTTTTGAGCAAATTTTAAATCTTTCAGAACTGGCTTCACCTAATCAATGTATGTTAAATGGGACCTTGGGATGTATGCAGGAGGCTACTGGCACAACTCAGTCACAACCAAATGGCCTGAATGGAGCCCCGAGGTTTGAGGAGAAATATTCATCACCCCGCCACAGTATATGTAAAACTACAGACTCTGCAACCTCCACCACAGAATTCTGCAGGAGAACGTAAGACAGACTGTGAAATCCAATAAATATTTATTACGGGACTTGGAAAGTGCTCAGGATATGAAGTGCAGGTCCTTAAAGTGTTGACTGCAGCGATGGTGAGGTTACAGTGATAACGATGATGAAAACAGCGGTGATGGGATAATAATTGAGATGTTAATGATTACAAGGACGATGATCTTCAAACACATCTTTTTAATGTGACACATAACCTTTTTACACATTTTTTATCTGCTCCATTTCACGCTCTAAGGCCTCAAAAAAAAAAAATTCTTTCAATCTTTCAAGCTACCCAGAATTTTCAGTTCTATAAAGAGTGACTATATCAATAGAATACACAGAGCTGCAGCTTTTACAGAAAAAAAAAAAAAAAGGTTCTAGTTTCATTTGTTTCTGATAGCAGTTGAAAGATGGTCAACTGTCAGCAACAACAAAGCAACATTTTGGTCAAAAAGCTGAGAAAAAAATGGATTTTCTCACATAAAATGAGTAAGAACTAATGCAGGACAATGATTGAGAAAACAATGATGGGCGGGTCAAACAGTCGCGGGATCGTAACCCAGGAGGATGATCGTCCGAACCTGAAAGTTGATCGTTAGGTGATTTATATAATATAAAAAAAACAAACTGATTCAACCCAAACCCAAATGATTTTTTTTTCCCCAATATCCAACCAATTCATATTGCCTCAACCTAACTGAGTGACTTTTATGCCTATTTTAACCGAACGTTGAGTGTGGTGGCTCAGATAACAAATATCACACGATTAAAGTCTCCAAATGTTTTAGTATCCTGCAGGTCAAAAAACTCACAGAAGGAGGACGATGTAAAACGATGCACAAAATAACCTTAAAATTCAGCGTGCTTACATATGGCCATCCCATGAGGGGTCTTTAATAACTTTCTATATTTTTACTTTTATCTCCTTTATGAGCATTTTATCGCTATACCGTTTTAATCTTTGTTTTTGTTTTATTGTTGTTGTTGTTGTTGTTGTTTTTATTTTGTTGAGCGAAGCCCTCCATGCCTGTATGAATGTTGCTGACCTACAGAAACATGTGCTATATAATAATAAAGCAAATTACTGGAAAGATTAACAGTTTGATCAATTAATCACTCAGGATGTTATTTATTGAAGTTACTTCTCTCGAACAGGATTGAAATGAAGGGTTTAAAATCTCAGTCTGAACATCAACGAAAACAACAAAAACCCTAATAATAGAACCAGGCAAACACATCTATTCTTGGTACATTTGTTCTGCCCTAATTAATGCACTGTGTGTCATCTGTCCCACCAATATTACCTTCAGTTGACACGGCAGCATATAGAGCATTTATGATATAATATGTCACGGATGCATTTTTCTTGTCCTTGCACAGTAAAATCAATTCCCTTTTCATAATGCTTCACAGCAGACAACCTATGTAAAGGAAAAAAAAAAAAACCTGGAAATGTGGGCAGCGTTTCAGAGAACAGTCAGCAAAAAGGTGGGCGGCCTTCGCGAGAAATGAATGAAGATGGTGGCGGCAGTAGGTTAAATGTGAATGTGTTTGCCACCTCTTCGTCATTTACAGCATCCAAGGTGAATTTAGCAAAGACATCGAGTATGTGTTGAAATGAAAATTCAGCCGTCACACAGCTCGTTCGCCGCTTCTCCATGAAGTTTTGGCTGAAACCAGGTTCTGACCCTGTTTTCTTCCCTTCACCGCCTGTCTTCCCTCCACGATTGGAATGCAGCATCTGCAGCAGCCACATTGTAAATCAAACGAAGCAATTAACATAATTGACAGATATGTTGCTATTAAGTTTCCACTCTGTTGGAGCAATCATTTGCATCTTAGCCACTTAATTGATTGGTACACTAGATTGCCAGCACAGAGGGCCTCTCATCTGCTTTCTCTCTCATCACTTTCTCAACAGCGCATCATCAGAATATGGCTTCATTTAAGACAAATGATGTTTCACGCAGCGACAGTCTTATCTTTCTCTCTTTTGTACCCTCAGCCAGCCAAGGTAGTTTTAACAATGAGGCCTGATAAAACCGGCTTCACAGTCCAGCCCACTCAAAGCCACAGATAACTATGTTTTTCAAGTGTCTTCTCATTCCGCAGAATCTCAAAGAAAAGATCTTAGACTGGAGCCTTTTCAGCTCTTTGTGTCCTGTATGAAGGGCTCAGCCCGATTTATCTCACGCTGGATCTTATCTGGATCTCTCGTTGGGTTCTTGAAAGTAGAAAAGCAAAACTAGTTCCTTGTTGTTGTTGCCAGCTGATGAGATGTCAAAAAGCATCAGTGGTTTTCTTTCTCTTTCTCTCTTTTTCCCTATTAATGGCCCCTATCTGAAGTTGTTCATGAAGCAGCAGTACATCAGCCTCTCTCTGCTAACAAGAGATGTCTCCTGGCAGCAAGAGGAAGTTTTACTGATGGCATCTACAGCTGACAAAGAATGTAACTCGACATATGCCCTTTTTCACAGTAAAGACTAAAGTCAAGGAGGCAAATCAAAGGTCAAAATGCAAGTAAAGTTTCTCGAAATGCCTCATCTGCAACCCATGAGTCCCCTCTCGCGACTCATCAACATACAGAGGGCATTTCCTTCGGTGTCAAGCGAAGATGCACAAGGATTTAATAAGCGAAGTAAAGTCATCCGCATCAGTTTCAGATGACTTGAGCGGATGACATAGCGTTATGTGTTTTCCTGAGCGAGAACGACGAGTTTGGAGAGTGTTGCGGGTCAACGTTGGGCGTAAGGTCCCACCACGGACACCAGAGTTTTTCTCTTGTTTGAAACTATGGGTCACCAGCTGTTTCCTAAACCAAACCAAGCACATTTGTACCTAAACTTCATTTCATTCACTTCATTACTGGCTGTGAACTTACTGTAAACAAAGTGTAAACAAGGACTTCCTGTGGTGGAAAAGGGCTTGACAGCTTTCCTGTGCTGGTTTTGGTGAGAAATTCTCTTACTGGAACCCACAGTCTGAGGCGTGCCCGCTTAAAAGAGCGTCCAAGGCTAATTTACAGTCGTGAACCAGCTCTAACAGAGGATTCTACATGAGTTATGCATGTGGCCAAAACCAATAAGAGCATTTCATACTTCTGCGCTGGTTTTTCGGTGTCGCTCCGTCTATACAACAGTTGGTGATGGGACTTCTGTGCTTCCGTGCCACGAGTTGAGCTACTTCCCTCTTCATGTACTTGCGGCAGTCTTTGTAATGCACATATTTGCAGACTTCATCAGTCAAACTCACCTCGATTTAGTCCATGCCCAAAAGTCGAAATGTCGAGAATAATGTTGAAACACAATTCTGAGAATAAAGTCCGCCTGAGCTCCACTCTTTCAAGATTAAACAACTCATCAGATGTCTTATTGTGTCTTGTGATATTACACATACGCAGGTGTAACCATTCATGCCCTCCCATTTGTCCATTATTGCCATTTCAGCTTGCACCAATGAGGCCACCTCTTCCAAGTTTGTATCATTTCGTTTATCTGTTTGAACAGATGCTGTTTTTTTGGCAGAGCCTCTTCTAAGTCCAAATGCTGATAACTACATAGTGTTGATAGGGCCAAAAGAAGAATTTCCATGTTTCTAAAGCTGATTCCGAAGTACATATTCCCCAGTTCATCTATACGAGGCTCTTCATAGGTGCACAGTTAAAACTTAAAAGGTCGACATTAAATTCTCAACGTTTTGACTTTGTGCACAATGGAAAAAAAATCTTTTATAATCTCATGTCGCCCTGATGTGTGGTTATGTTTTTTGAGGAGGTGCTCATCAGGCTATGATAGCCACTGTCTCTGGTGAGAATTAAAGTACCGAAAGACTGATTTTAACTTTCCCTGGTCCTCTTCTTTCATTCTTTTTTCAACCATTTGTGGCATGGAAAGAACTGACTGCGACATTGTGGATGCCATCCAGGAAAGATCCAAGAGTGTGAGCTATCTCCCCTATTTGAATGTCTTAATGGTGATGGCGGAGGCTCGACCTCGGAGGCTTTGACCTGCCTTTGAATGTGGGCCACTCAGAACAGCTACAAAGCATCTTGATATGGTCAGAAAACATGTTAATTACATCTCTGCCCAGGATACTCTGGTATTCACGCTGGACACATAGCTCAGGGGCAGAGAGCGCATTACATAAGGAGTTTGTTATCCGCACCGAGATATATTTGACTCATTTCTCCGTTATGACTCCCTGCTGAAATTCTTACGAGATACTGGAAAAAGCAGTGAGGTGAAGTTTTCCTTCGAGCCAAATCCGACCTGCAAGACTAAACCAGTCTTTTAAGGTTTCTCGCAAGAACTGCAGCGGGACCGACTGCTCAACACCTTGCCAACACCAGACGCCTCGGGCCCTGTTTGGTCCGTGTTGATGCTCCACTTTCTGCTCTCCTTCTAAAGGGGGAGAAAGAGAACCTTGTGGTGAAGCGCATGGCCGAGCCCCAAGGTTGATGGATCCCATCTCTATAGATTTCTGTCTCATCGTGTTTCTGTCAGGTCGTACAGTATGGGCGTTTCTCTGCTCCGCAAGCGTGAAAGCACCCGTTCCTGCTTAGGCGAGCCGGCCCCCAAACGCCGTCCAATCACAGTCCAGCCGAGAGGAACCGGAGCAAAGTGGATGTCGGCATGCCTGCGCGATGATGGATGGGCCTCACTTGAGGGATGATGGATGACCAAGGTGGCCATGTTTGTTTCATATCATGCTGAATGAGTTTCTACGGCGGTATCACGGCTCCAGTGACCTCTGCCTGACCCGCGTCAAAAAGACCAGTCAGTTGTGACAGATACCTCCAGGCGCTCGAGAAACACACTCGTGCTCGACCTATGAAGGATTTTTGTGAACGTTTAAAAAAAAGAAAAAAAGAAACAGTGTTCATTTTCACTTTTCATGGCCTTCCAAAGCAGCCGCCATTCGTAAATGATCGTGGACTGATGTTTGTTTTCTTCTTCTCAGCACAAAATTCCAATAAGTAATGCTAATTAAACGCAGAGGAAGCAATTAAAGAGTCCCACTATCTGCAGCGTGCAGGCCGCGCGGCTCTCAAAGACGGAGGAAGTGACTTTTATTTCATTTTCCAAGTCTTTCCCAGGGCCCCGTCACCATCTTGACAAATTATCACCTCACATATTGAACAATACAACACATCGTCCACGGCACATTGTTTTCCATGTTATGTAATCAGTGAATGTGAATAAAACATATCTCTTAATAGGGTTATTTTATCCCAAACCCAGAGAGCCAAACTGCTCACATCTCTATAAAGCAGCTCAGAGCGTTTCAGGAGAGAAATCAACTAAATGTAGTCGGCAGCTTCAAAGAAATCAGCCGGCAGTTGCTCGTCGTTTCCTCTCTGGCCGGAAATTGATTTTTGTCGTCTTGTTTTCTTAAGTTTAAACTTACCAGCTACGCACACGTGCCCGTCACACGCAGCCATTATCATCATTAAAGATTTATACTTCTTATAAGTTCTAATGTGTTTCTTGGTGATTGAATATAGAACTTTAAAAATGCTGCCACTCTCCGTTATCTCTCTGAAAGACCTTTTAAACATTCCATTAAAATCACAGAACACTTTTTCTTTCATCTTTTTTTTTTTTTTTTTTTATACGCCTCTTAAGTTTTTAACTCATTTCTCTTCTGCTGTAATGGCCCATTTTCGCCGTTTTGATTTAAATGACCCCGGGGATCAATGCATGACGATGAACTCTTGTTGGAGAGGCTTCTAAGGACGGAAAGTGTGTTTAATCACCTCTTTACACACTCGACGAGTTATAGCTTCAACGGCGGCGCCACATTGAGGGAAGTTTTAATGTGACACGAGAGGACGCCTGAAGCGGAAGAACCCACTTGAAGACTTTTTGCTCTCAGTGTCACTGTGTTTTCGCTCCAGTGGATGCAGAAATTATCGTTTCTATTACAAACCAAACCTGCTTAAACGGTTTCTGCTTGGCTTTTCTCAAATCTGCTCGGAGCGCAAGATTGATGTTTTCTGCATCAGGGAGGCTTACGCAATATAAGAACCAGTGGCATAACCAAAAGTACAACAAAGACCTATTTGTTTTAGTCAAGTTTCAATGTATAATTAATGAATTGCCTTCTAACCTCACAGTTTTTTTGAATGCACAAGATAATGACATTTACTGCCCTGGAAGCATACTGGTTGGTTTTTTTTGGTTTTTTTTAAAAAAAAAAAGAAACTTTCACGGCCTTCTGTATTCCACTTCTGCAGTGGTTTTTTGTTGCCGTTCGGGATAATATGAAATTGTATGTATAGTGTAAGGACACAACAAAAGAGATTATTTAATAATCTACAGTTTTGATAAGAGCTTGTATCTACAGCAGATTTTCACCTTCACAAGACCTTCACCTCAGTGCTGAACCAAGAAGAGCAGAGGAAAAAGTAGCTGCAGCAACTCGAAAACATTTAATGCAAACTTTGTTTTAGTAAAGTGGCGCTGAAGCGAGTGCCCTTTAAGAATGATTTGTATTTATCGTCAGGCATCAGACTGCACTACATGTTGCTGTTCATTCTGCATGGCAGCAGCTCCACTGTTTCCACTGTGTCGTCAACACAAAGACACAAAGAACACTGGCCTCCGGCAATGTGAGCAGGGCGCAACCTTGAAATACAAATAAGAAAATCTTCAAAACCTGGCTCCCACTGCGTCCAAACATGATGTGTGTGTAATAGCTTAGTACCCTTTGAGAAACTCCTTGAGCTTTCAACCTTTAAAGGGAAGTAAGATCAGTTTAGACAGGATAAGGATGCAGTAGTTTAAGGTTACGGGAAGAGTTACAGTTCAGGAATAATTCACCGCTAAAATGAAAAGGAAACCCAGCCGTCCACTCCAGTCGAATCTCATTACTGTCTGCACGACGTTTAAGACCCACGTTGAGTTAGAACTTATGCTACAGTCTCAGCTAGGTGCTGGGCGATGGGACGATATATATCGCGAAAGGAGAGAACAGCGTCTATCAGGAGATATTTCCTTCTGTGGTTTATATCGCCACTCCTGCAAACAGTTGCTGCGATCTGATTTTGCACACCGCTGCGTGATTTCTAGGCATTGGACATGTGGTCTCAGGAAACAACAGACACGGAGCAGTGAGACACAGAAAATCCACCGCAACAATCACAATAGGAAAAGCTGACAAAGGAGGGGAGATTTCTTTTGTTTGGTCAAATTTTGGATATAAAAAGTACGACGGTGACCAGAAAATGGTAAACTACACTGCAGATCAGATACAAGGAAACAGTGACCGAGGGGGTGTTGGTGAGGACAGCCATTTCCTCCATCTTTAATGCAGTTGCTGGTTTCAACCTGTAGAGGGTAATCACTGAGCCAAATGTTAAAGTTTGATTTTTCAGCTGAAAACTGTGGTTTCGTGTTCAGTGACTCTATAATTCTCACAAATTGAAAAAGGAAAAACTTGTCGTGTGATATGTGGATATTTTTTATAGACATTTTTCCTAGAATTTAGACATTTGTTATATATATTGAGATCTGGAGATCTGGGCTGATCTGGATTCGATCTGGATCCTGGACCCGGATACATTTCCTACATGGTGGTAATGTTCTCATTTTATCTTCTGTTTTTACATTTTTCATCTCTCTTGCATGGAGCTACCATCTCAGTTTGACTTGAACTCCTGTGTGTTCTAATGATGCTGAATCTTGTCTCTGGTGTGAAATTCCTGCCATTTTTATGTCCATTTAACTAATTATTTTCAGAAATCTGACTCTGTCATTTTAAAGGACGCTGTTAAAAAAAAACAACCCACACTGCTAACATAATCTAGGCAACGATCACATCTTTTCATGTATTTGACAAAGCAAACTAACAAAGTAGTAAAGTAAAGAAAGTAAAGAAGTCCAGAAGGGGAGCAGATATTTAAGAATGCAGTGAGGAAGGATCCTCCCCACGTACACTGATATAAGTAAGTCTGTCTGTGTCCATTTGTGTTAAGAGCAGGTGGTGCTGTCTAATGACAAGATAAATGCTGACTACCTTGACAGGTTCTCTCCTGAGCTGCTGCCGCTCAGAGCGGGCCCAGCGCTCTCATTGCCGCATCATTATTCATCCCCAGGACCGTGTTCACATGAAGTTGTGTATGTAATGACGTGCTCTCAGGACATGGAATCATCGACAGGAATGACGGGAGTGTAAATGAGTCTGTGTCTGCATGCCTGTGTTCATGGCGGTGAAAGATAAATGAGAGCACTGAGTGTTTTCTCTCCGTGTGTGTACATCGAGAGAAAAAAAACATACATCACGGTGTTTAAAAGCTTGTGGCTTGTTGCACTGACTTCCTCTTAAATTCACTTCAATCCGAACGCATGTTATTAAATGATAACAATATAGTCAACCTTAGTACTAATATTACTGTGTTTTATCAGTGCTGAGGCTCCGGTTTCAGGTTTACATCAATATTTGGTGGATAATGATAGAATCCATAGCCTGTTTTCCACAAAGCCATCTTTTAGGATCAGAAAGGGACACCCATCAGCACCCCTGCCCCTCATTTCCCAATTAGACTACACCTGCCCATGTGCGCCCTTTGTTGTTTTTCAGACCGTTGTGCATGTTTCCTTTGTCTTCGGTTTTTCTGAGTTTAATCTGAGTTTCCCAGGAGTATTTTTCACAATTCCCTGTTGGATTTGATTTTTTTTTTGCCCACATCAGCAATTAACCACTGGAACTGATTCTTGTCTGCCTACTCAGCCTGCATATGGGCTCCAGAGTTTAGGAAACGTAAAAAGATCCCCACATTTCCTGTAGCTGTACTGTCATCTAGTCTAATCAAGCCGCTTGTACCGAGAGACACATGGGGTGGGCTTGTATGAGCTTGTATATATGTATAGCAATATTGTTCTGATACAGGACCAGTGGACATATAACACTATAAAGTTATAGAAGTGCAAAATAAAATAAAAGTAAAAGTAAAAAATATACAGAGTATTGGCAGTTGTAGAATTCTAACAGTATGTACAGATGCTTTGCAGAATGCAGAGTTTGGTGCAAGTAGGAGGAGGTGGATGATTTTAACAGGTAAAGTGTGTAATAACAGAAGTGTTGAATAGTCTAATTGCACTGGGGAGGAACAACTTCCTGTATCGTTCCTTGTAGCAGCGGGGTTGGATCATTCTGTTGCTGAAGCTGCTCCTCACAATGTTCACAGTTTCATGAAGGGGATGGGAGGTGTTGTCCATGATGGCCAGCAGTTTGGTCGGCATCCTCTGCTCCACCACCTCCTCCAAGGTGGCCGACCGAGAGCCGACAACAGAACCTGCTTTCCTGGTCACTTTATTCAGTCTGTTGGCATTCTTTGCCTTCGTGCCTGTGCCCCAGCACACCACAGCAAAGAAGCTGGCGTTCGCCACAAAAAACTGATAAAACATCAGGGGCATCTGGTTGCATATACTGAAGGACCTGAGCCTCCTGAGGAAGTAGAGCCGACTCAGGCCCTTCTCGTACACAACCTCTGTGTTGATGGATCACTCCAGCTTGTTGTCCAGGTGGACTCCCAGGTACCTGTAGGTCTGAACAATTTCCAAATCTGTCCCATTAATGCAGACAGGAGAGGGTGGGGTCTGTTCCTCCTGAAGTCCACCACCATCTCCTTTGTCTTTTTCACGTTCGGTCAACCAGGTCCCTGTACTCATCTTCCCGTCCATTCTCCACACACCCGACTACGGCCGTGTCATCTGAGAATTTCTGCAGATAACACGACTCAGTGCTGTAGTGAAAGTCAGAATCGTAGGTGGTGAAGAGGAAGGGGGACGGCACAGTTCCCTGGAGGGCCCCGATGTTGCAGAGCAGACGTTCAGACACACAGTGCTGTAATCTTACAAACTGCGGTCTGCCCGTCAGGTAGTCCGTGATCCATGCGATCAGAGGAGAATCCACCCGCATGTCCTCCCGCTTCTCCTTCAATGTATATGTATGAGCTTTATTTCTAGTTCAGTTAATTCATTAATTAATTAAGCATGTTTTGTGTTTTATTAACCTTTTCCAACTCATCTCCATCTTTATCTCCTAGTGTCCTCATGGCAATCTTGGCTAGAGAGGAAGAGGGAGGCCCGGTATTCTCTTCCTCTTTATGGAATGGGCCGTTTTTAAAGCGAATACATGTCACCATTAGCCAAACAGCCTGTGTTCTGCTATCAGAACAAATCTCCAAATCGAATAATTTGATGCAAACATTTGTCCTATTCAACCAAACTGAAATACACTGCATCTCTAAAATGTTATGCTGAAATTTCTAAACCAATCAGCAGTTTGGACACAAATCTAACACAGAGCATCGACTGCTCGTGATCGTTTCTGTGCAGGTCTGACTCAACCCGAGTGAGCCTCTCGACTACAGGCTGTAGTTTAATTTACCGACTACCGGCCTATGTTTACATTGTAAACTAAGCTAAATTACTGTATAATTACCAGAGGCAAAGCTTAGTGTTATATTTTATTTACTTCATTTTATATCTTCAACTTTATTTGGAACTATTTCTTATTATCTCCATGTTATTTATGATCCACAACCTTCATTTTGTTCTCAAAGTACACCAGATTGTTTGCTATAAACACAAACTCTCTAGAGGGCTCTCCTCTGGACCCCCCTAGATAAACCAAGTGCCACCCAGCATTGTCTCAATCTTGTGGGGGAAAGACTGAGTAATGCTACACACTGTTTATGTTACATGAAGATTAACCTCAACAGCTGACTCAGTGGGTCCCCCCCCCCCCCCGTCATACATTGCTACAGCAGCGACGGGGGAGTTTTAGTTGTTTGGGAGCCATGTTGGTTCCAAATGAGTCTAATGTTGCGCGAAGATCATCGGTTTGGATGCCAGCTGAGCCGACAGGAACACGGTAACAGATTGGCTGCCTGATTCATCAGTATTGGAGCTCGGAATTGTATATTTTTTTAAATATTTAACAGTATGTGTCCGTGTAAATTCTGAAAAAAAAAAACTGGCTGTTCAGGCTGAGTCACGTTCTATCTTAATGTTCTGCACATGAGAGTGGTGACAAAGTACTTGGCTTGCCAGCAGTAAACCTTTTGTGAAATAGTACGGTGCCCGGGCAATCTGGGCAATTGTTCATTCATTTATGAATGGAACGAGGGCACCGGAGCGTGTTCGAGCTCTGCTAAAGGAAGATCGATATGATAGAGTGGAATTGTCCCCGCTGACAATATTACTAGTAAATGATGTGGTTACACTGATTATTTCAGGAGTGCATCCACTTGGTGCAGCACTAATGGATGCTGGATGAGTCTAGATTTGTCAAAGTAGAGTCATAAACTGAGTTGTCCTTCTGCTTTAGCTGCAGCGAGAGCAACATAAAATGAGCGAAAGCATCAGAGTGAAACTTTTTTTTTTGTCTTTGGCAGTGTTGTTTCTTTATAATAGGCTGCTAGTTTCCAAATCATATATAAAAGTAATCATCATAACTATAATGGCTACTGTACAGTATTCAGTGTTTGTGAACTTGGCTAAATTATTAGCATTTTTAGCTCTCCCCTGAGCTCTACCGGAAGGCTTAAAAACTGGCTGGTTGGTGCTGCTGGATGCCCTGACAAAAGGCCAGGTCTGCGGCTGGTGTGCTGAAAGCAGCAGGGTGGAAAAGGTTCTGTCTGACTTGGCTTGATTTATCTTCTGATATGAACCGTGACTATATGACAGAGGGAAAAAAAAAAAAAAAATGCCAACGCTTGACACAGGGGTTAACGTGGCTCACGGCTGGGCTTTGCTCCAAAGCTGCCAAGGCCAGTAGTGTCAGATGGTGTTCCTCCGCCCTCCACAAACACACGCACGTGATCGCAACATGTTTGTCGTCAAACCACGGGAAATAAGTCTTACCGCGGAATATGAAATGTCAACATGTGGCTGTGTGTGGCTGTGCTACATGTGCTGTACCTTCATTAAAGACAATTATTTCATTGAGCACAAAAGACCTTTACTGTAGGACACAAACTCACGTGCACCCTTTGGAACATCTCAGACACCTGAAACACATTATACTGGCTGAATGTTACTGAGAACACACACGTATTATTTGAAAATATACTAGTATCTATAACTTTACCAATAACGGTATTAGTAATGATAACAATGCCAAAGAAATAACAATATAATTCAGACAAGGTGTCTGAATTTATCTCATCAAATCTTTCACCACCATTGTCAGCCGTCATCCAAAATCTATTTTTGGAAAAGATGAATTTCTCAGTTCCAGTTTCCAAAACAATTAAAATGCAGTAGATATAAAGAAGACCATGGAGAGACTCTTACTCAGGCACCTCCGCCCCCTGGTGAGCCCAAAACTGGACCCTGCAGTTCGCATACCAGCCTGGCATCGGGTAGTGTAGTAGGTAGTAGGTAGATGACGCAGTCATCTACCTACTACACAGATCCCTCTCACACTTGGAGAACATTGAAAGCACAGTGAGGGTCATGTTTTTTGACTCCTCTAGTGCTTTCAATACTATCCAACCATCACTGCTCAGAGGGAAGCTGGAGGGAGCGGGAGTGGACTGCCACCTGACTGCATGGACCATCGACTACCTCACCAACAGACCACAGTACGTGAGGCTTCGTGACTGTGTGTCTGATGTGGTGGTCTGCAGCACGGGGGCACCACAGGGGACGGTGCTCTCTCCCTTTCTGTTCAGCCTCTATACATCGGACTTCAGACATAACACAGACCACTGCCACCTTCAGAAGTTCTCTGATGATACAGCCATCATCGGATGTGTATCGGAAGGGAACGAACAGGAATACAGGGGGGTCATCATGGACTTTGTCGACTGGTGTGAGCAGAATCGTCTCCACATCAACACCAGTAAGACAAAGGAGATGGTGATTGACTTCCGCAGGAAGAAGCCCCAGACCACACCTGTGAACATCCAGGGTTTGGACATTGAGATGGTGGAAACCTACAAATACCTGGGTGTTCACCTCAACAATAAACTGGACTGGTCAGACAACACAGATGTCCTGTACAAGAAGGGCCAAAGTCGTCTTCATCTGCTGAGGAGGCTGAGGTCTTTTGGAGTGTGCAGGACACTGTTAAGAACTTTTTATGACACAGTGGTGGCATCTGCCATCTTCTATGCAGTGGTCTGTTGGGGAGGAGGATGCACAGAGAGGGACAGGAACAGACTCAATAAACTGGTAAAGAGGGCTAGCTCTGTCGTGGGCTGCCCTCTGGACTCCGTAGAGGATGTGGGTGAGAGGAGGATGTTGGCCAAGCTGACATCAATCATGCACAACACCTCTCACCCCCTGCATGAGACTGTGGGGGCCTTAAGCAGCTCCTTCAGCCATAGACTGTTACACCCACAGTGCAGGAAGGAACGCTATCGCAGGTCCTTCATCCCAACCGCAATAAGACTCTTTAATTTAACATAATATTTGTCATGTGCAATCCACACTCATGTCTATTATTCATATTCATATCATGTGCAATTTATTTATCCAGTGCAATAACCATCCATGGTATATCTATATCTATATCTGTATATATGGAGGATGTATATAGTGTATTATTATGTATACAGTGTATTTATGTATATAGTGTATTTATGTCATGTCTTCTATATTTTATATCTATTTTCTTTGTACTCTTTTTCATATCTGTCTTACTGTGGAGCTGCTGTGACAGTTAAATTTCCCCGATGCGGAATTAATAAAGTTTTATCTCTCTCTTATAAATACAGAGGACATATCTTTGATCATTTTTATTACATACTTAAAGAAAAAAAAGTTGAAATGTTAAGAAAAAAACTGTTTTGAGAAAAAGATATGAAATGTCTATAATAATGTAAAAATAAAATTTCGAGAATGAAGTTGAAATGTTGAGGAAAAAGGCAAAATGCTGAGATTAATGGTCAGTTTTAAGAATAAAGTGTCAGACGCCAGGCCTGCCTCCCCTCCACACCTTCAGGATCAAACTTGATAGATTGTGTTTTGTGATACTACACATCCCCTCTGAACTGCATGCAGGTGTACCCAGAGACACAGTCGCACGTGTCCACTACCATTTCGGCCTGCACTAATGAGGCCACCTCTTCCAGGTTTGTGTCGTTTGTCTTTCTGAACAGATCCTCAAAGTCCTACTACACCGTGCCTATGAGCTAAAATGGAAAGAATTTCTTTGTCGATAAAGCTGATTCTGATGTGCGGTTTCACCAGTTCGTCTGTATGTTGACTTTGACTTTTTACTCAATGTGCATAATGAAAAAAAAAAGTCTTTGTCCACTCATGATGCTTTCCTCGTGCCTGATACTAATCCACCTCCTAATTTTCATAATTTCATTCTTCTCAACATTTGGTTTATATTTGCAGATTCAACAATCAGATTTGATCTCCTACCTCAAATATTTTTGATTAATGACAATCCAGATGAAAAAATGCCGGCTGATCAGAGCACTGCGGTGTAACATTTGTCCGCAGTGTTGACAGGCACAGTCAAAATCTTAGCTCACCTCGGCGCGAAGAGGTAATCTTTCCCAACCCATTGACCCGTAATCCTTTCTTCAAAATCTGCTCACACAGTGTGTGTGTGTGAGAGAGAGAATCTGGTTGCGTCTTTACTTGCACCTGTGCTACCAAGTGTAAATGTACCTGTGCACGTGTATTTGCCTCAGGTATATATTGCGTTCCCCAGCATGTTACATGTGCTGAGACGTGTGAGCAGCGTTTCGGGCGCAAATGACCTCGTCGATTTGTCCTCTGATGTTCTTTCGAGGGTGAGTCTTCTGTTGCTGTAGAGTGTGCTGCACGAACTAATGAATTTGTCACGTGACACGAGCACATTTAGACTTCGTGATCTCTAATTGAGGGAACAAAGACGTTTCTTTAAAGGAGGGTTAATAAACTGGGTTTTGGGGTTCTTAAACGGGATCCAAATTCACTCTGAGGAATCTTTAAATTTATTCCTAACAAAGGTGAGTATGACGCCACTACCCAGTGCACAGGTACATCCCTGATTATCAAATTAACCCCCTGCGCCATGATGGGGCCGTTGGAGAACTTTGTGAAGTTGTACTTCAGTACAGGCTTCACAAACAGGGAAATTCTCCATCTTTTGGCACATCAGCACCACATTATCAGGACTTTCAGGAGGATTTGCAAAAAACTGTTTATTCTGAAGAAAGAACCACACGGACTTGGAAGAAATCAAACCTTTTTGAAGGCTGTTCAAGGACCTGTTTTTTTTTTTTCTTTCATAAATTTCAAAGTTATGACTTTCTTCTCAAAATTTTATGACTTTCTTGTTAACTTACACCTTTTTATTCTAGCAAATTTATGATTTCTGCTGAGAAATCATTGCAGGGGGGAAAAGGCTGGAAATCTTTGCATGCTGCAAAAGACAATCTGGCAGGGATTGAGTGTGGAGGAGCTGGTTTAAAGGAGGCTGGGTGATGGGTTGCAGCTGGGAGGAACAGGTGAGTCTGATGAGCCTAATGAGGGCGGGTAGTTAAGCAGGTAGTGTGAGGTGGTTGAGGAAACACCAGGAGCAGATTGTTTGGAAAGAGCACTATGATTACAGCTGAGGATGTTTAGAAAGCTCTCCCATCCTTTAAAGAGAGGATGTTGAAGGACTTAATGGAGTTTTAGATTTTCTGAAGGCAGTTCTTCTCAAAACAAGTGATCTCATTAGTCACGCAATATGTCTGCTGAAAACAAGGAGAACAGTATCATTTATTCTTTACTGGCCTGTCAGTGGGTTTTATTCTAAAGTGAAAGACTAAAAGTTAATCAGCCAACAAAACTGTTATATTTTGTATCTTATCTAACCTCAATAAAATTTGGTATATATTTAGCACGATAAATGCAGCCTTTTTAATTCGATGTTGTATGTTTGAATCTCCTGTCATTTTTATTTCTGGTTTAATCTCTTGCCAAGTTATGCTGAGACAAAATGCAACAATATTCCTGTTAATTACTATTGTGCTATTTCTGGACTCCCCCGGACACTCTCGGGGCGAGGCAATAAGCTGAAAACGGCTAGTAGCAGACACAACACAACATTAACAGAAATGACCTTATAAATTAAACAAATTTATATAAAAATGAATAAAAATACAATAGACCACTCTCAGCCTGACTAAATCCTAAAAGGAAAGCAAACCTGGATAACACACAGGACAAAACCCACAACCAGTATACCTTAAACAAGACGAAGCAAAATAAAATAAAATGAAGCAAAGCAGCAGTGATAATCACTTTCTCTGGTTATTGCTGTAATGCCCATGTGCGGGGGAGCTCACCGCCTGGGAGCAGGGAAGGTTACGAGGCCGGATCTGAGGTGTGTGGCAGAGGACGCTACGAACAGGAGCTGGAGCACCAACACGGGAAACAAACATCAAATATGCCTCACTGTCAGATGCTAAAGTTAGCAAGAAGGGCCTCGTCACCAAGGGGCGAGAGACGCTACGTAGTGAAACCTAGAATATGTCAACACAGGGTTGAACAATTTCGCCTCAGCACCGGTATTGTCGTCCCAACCCATGGCTCGTTGCCTGGACGCAGTGACGCTAAAAAAACAGGGTGCAGGAAAATAACCTGCCGATGCTTCATGATGGAGACTGCAGAAGAAATTGTGAGGTATTTTTATCCCCTTTTCATTTGTCTGCCTGACCAGATATTTAACAGAATTCCATGCACACCACTTTTATTTACAATTTTATCAAACGTTTGAGATTCGCCTGTGCAAACGCGAACCAAACCAGGTGAAAAATGAAACTATGTATCCAATTTCCGTCCGGCGCGCACAGCAAATGAATGAACTATTAGATGTGAACACGACGTAAGACTCACAAATTGACAGTTTTGTAGACCTGCTGTAAATATAGCGTTAGCTACTGTATTGCATCACCATAAACACACGCTACCCCTTCGGTCTCACTCAGCGTTAGCTTTTAGCTTTTTACTACCTATTTTTTTTTTTTTTTTAAATCAATGGTTGATCGGTAAAGGTCAGTTACAATGATAAACATGACATCAGCAGTACGTCATGACGTAACAAACAAGTAGTGAAGACGATGGAGACGAATGGAAGAAGACCAGACAAGGGACAGAACATCACTAATTTGATCGTTAGAAGACAATTTGTGAGTCTGTGTGTGTGTTTGTGTGGGTTTTTACCATTCAGAACTTCTGACTGACTTTGGAGAGGTGTCATCCATCTATATTTGTCAATGTCAATGGTCCGTATCACACTGCTCGGCCGTCGTTGTCATTGATCAAGTTTCCTTTTACCTGCTGTCTCGCTGAAGTAGAGGTTGACAAAGTGCAGTACAAAAAAATGAGCAGGTTTTTGCTCTGAAGACTCCTGCAGAAGGATCGACAAGAGTTATCTGGTTCCCTGCCGCTTGCTGTGGAAACTGCTGATGAGTCACTCGGTGCTCAGTATAGAATTGTGTTGTGTTGATAAACGATTGAAGTCGTTCAGAGGGTGAATAAAGTCATTTTTATTTCCAGAGGGAACAGCTTCATACACAACTTTAGTCAACACAACATCCCTAAGTCATTCTTGGGTAACGTCATGTCTTCCATTTGGAGAGCTAGTCGACATCAGCAGAGTGAACTTCCTCCTCCCCATTAAGCCATCTTGTCAGTGAATGACAAAGCGGTGCGGATGGGCAGCTGTAACCCGCGAGCACAAATTGTTTCAAGCTCAGTTAGCAGTTGGCCGAATGAGCAATATAACAGGTTCAAATGGGAGGGGCAGAAGAATGGAGGGGAGGAGGTTAGAGGGTAGTCGGTCGGTACTTTGGACGCTGAAGATGCACAGAGTGAAAAACCAGAAGCTCGAGGGCTTGCTGGGCTGGTGTCAGATGCCGAGACACACGCAGACATGATTAGTGCTGAAAGCAGGGCAGCTTGTAAGCACGTTTGATCCTTGGCGAGGCTGTGTCAGATCGAGGAGGGGGGGCGTGCTCGTCGCAGACTGCTGATAAGGAGGAAGCAGTGCCAGTGTGAATGACTGTTGGTTTATCATGCAGTCGGTGAGCTGTATTTACAATTTCTAGAGGTCGGCTGAGCGTGCACGCTCCTTTCCAACTACGGCCGTCTACATATTCATACTCTTCCCCGCCTGTGAGTCACGGATTTAACTTGAACTTGGTGGCAGACATTTCATGCCCAGAGATGCCATGAAAGCATTTTAAATGAAACCTGTTCTGACGGTGCAAAACGAGGTTTTAATGAATAGTGATGATTAAAAGTTAGCATTCTCTTCAACAGCAGTATAATTAAAACCCAGAGGAGGGTATCTTCCTTTCCCAGAACCTTTAATTTGATGTAGAATGGAGAGCCTTATCCATGTTTTGCTCTCCAAGAGAATGTAGAGGTGTCTGAGAAAAAGCCTGGGAGAGAAACCAGAGAGGGGCATCGGAATGGGTTCAATTTACCGTAAAGCCAGAGAGAAGCTTATGTTAATATCATCCATCCACTGCCCTTAAGGGGCATGTTAGTCCACTGCCATGTATCTGAGGTGGGAAAAAGTTATGAAATGTAAAATTAAATCTGTTATATTCATATTTTGTGAGATGATAGTGCCAGCCAAGAGGCAGTTAAGTAGGTTATTTGGTACAATTTTAAAATGAAACCGCCAGAATGATTCTGGACTATAAAAGTCAGACACATTTTGCCTTTCCCAAACGAAAGTGTCCGGGTCATTTGTTTTTGTTATTGTTTGGACTTTTGTAAGTTAGCTGTAAGGCATTTGTCTTTTTAAAAGGATTATTTCTTATATCGAAGTTTTGAGCTATTCCCACTTAAGTTGGAATCATTTGGTGTTTCAAGAATATTTTCATGTTTCTGTTTTTCTCTTCTGATTTGTTTGAGTTCATTCTGGTTACCTCTGTTTCTAGTGTCTGTCTTTGTGTTCACCCGTTCGCTATCCGTGTTTATGTTTTTAGTGTTTCCTGTTATATTTTGAAGGTTATCTCCCTCTCTGTGTCTTGTTTTCCAATTACGTTTCCCCCATGTGACTCCAGGGGAGTCCTTGTGCTCCCCCTTGTTCATGGTCAGATTGTCGCGCATATTTGGTCGCCTTCATTTCGGTCCCGTTCTTGTGTTCCTTAGAATTACAATAATAATATACAAGAAAGACCCAGTGTTACAACCGTGTTTCTTGTTTTGATAGATTTGCGGTTTTCTGGACTTTAGCCTGTTTTTGCAGGATTGGATATCTGCCTGGGACCTCAAGCGTGTGTTTGCTGTTCTGGACCGACTACCTGGCTTTGATCCCTGCTTTCCATTCGACTGAGATTTGCCATATCACTAAATACAAGTGAACTGACATGTGCCCTGTCTGTGCTCTGCATTTGGACAAAAATCCTCTTCCCAGTGTTTCCCGACCAATCGTGATAGAAACATGATCAATCATTACAATATCTGCTGTCGTGGCTCCTACCTCCTACGTTGCGCAGTGAGTGGGAATCAAAGCCGACTGATGTCGCGAGCAAAGATCTCGCCTACAACAAATATCTGACAACGTCAGAAATTTCTACGACCCACATCGACTAACCAACCGATATAACTGCAGCAGGATTTTAACGCACAGCGCGACCACACAGGTGCTAACACATTAGCGTATGCTAACAATAACGTGACTTACCTCAAGCTCTCTTTGCGACAATAGCACCCCAAGTTGGCCTCTTTTCCCTTTCTGCACAACATCTGCATTTTTATATGCCTCTTTTTTCCCTACTGTAGGCACATGAATGCCACCATGGAAAGAGCTCCGCTACCAGTCATAGCAACCTCACCTCGATCAGGTGGACGCACACTGATGATACTACAGATGCGTGGCTTGCAATAAACCTGTAAAACAAAAATGCCCAGTTTGTAGGAGGCGTCAGGAGGTCTTTGACACGCTGTGGTCAGACCTGGATGGAGGTGAAAGGGAGTCTGGACAGTGTTGAGCACCTTCTGGGTCATTGGTTTCATCTCCCTCAGGGGCTCTCCATAATTCTGATTGTGCTAAGAAGGCAGGGAAACTGAAAGAATAACATGACACAGGTCAAGTGCATATGTGTGCACCACAGTATGAATACATGTCTGTGCGCACATGGGAAGTGCATCAGCGGCCATTTATCTTTATGAGGAAGCACCTTCCCAGGCCTTCACAGTTCACCGCTTCTTCCCTGCTAATTTCCATCCGGAGGCGTCAGACGAGTCTTGATTATGCTCAATAACAGTCAAAAGCAGCCCTAATTTACACTCCAGACTCCCCGCTGAGAATTATTATCTGCATTCGTAGTTGTGCACCAAAGGTCACAATTACTCCCTCGGTCATGTGTGGAGAGACCCGCAGCTCTCCTATTGGTTTACGGAGTTACAGAGACTAATCTCTCCCACTCGTCCACATTGGAAGCCTCCTTTATGTTGTTGAGCGCAAGTGACGAGCAGAAATGAATGGCTGCTATCTCCTGCTATGCAGTGGTGGTTAGTTTTTATTCTTTGTAATTCAATTTCCTCTGGACAGCCTGAGTCCTTGTGAAACCAGGGCTTTGATTCTTCACTGGTGACAGTGTCAAAGGAAAATGGGTATTAAAGACGAGCTGTTTAGCCTTTCCCCTGGTTCAAAGGGCCGATCAGAGACCCACTGTCTGTGTGATAAACATGACTTTGAAATGTTGTTGCTATGGATTTTCACAACTCATAAAGAGCATCATAAGTTGTTATAGATTTTTAATCTTCAAGTCATAAATCCTGAATCGAGGTTTTAGCGCGCCTCAGGGAGCGTTTGACATTTTCTCAAGGTCACGATCCATTTTTTAGTTCAATTTAAAATGACAAACTGTTTTCATTCAATTATGGCCCACCAGACATATGTTTTTTTCATAAACAATACTAGTGCATGTCATGTTTTGCACAATAATGCAGGAATGGATAGTTATTTCATTAAAATCAAAAGCTGAATCCTGGAGTGTTCTAATTTATTTATCTTATTACACAAGGTCTAAATGAAAAGACTGCTGAGAAACTTGATTTTATTCATTATAGACCTGTCGAAAATGTATTTCCAATTATATATAATATCATCTCTGCTTCCATTTTCACTTTACTTTCCCTCACTTCTCCTCTCTGAAAATGATAAATAATAGTTACTATTCATAAACATACCTTAGACTTCCCAATGAACTTTTAACATGTATAGGAATTATGATGGTTGTGTAAGAAACAGTTTTCCCCCAGATCTGTCTCCTCTGTTCTGCTCTCCTCTCTGTTGAAGATGAGGGGAAAAGAACTTTTACACCATTCATTTGATCGGCCACCCATATGTATTATAATTCTGACCTTTACAGAGAAGAAATTCATATTTACCCTTTTAAAATGGTTGAAACTACAATGTGTCTCTTCATGTCGACTGCCTGCCTCTTCTCCTGCCTCATTTACCCCAAACTGGTTATTGTTAGTCTGTGCTGTAGGTGAATGTCAAGTCAAATATGTGCAGACCTGCCAGAAACTGAAAATAGCCATTTCTAAACTACCAGTGACTTTAAAGATTTAACAAATTTTTTGGACTCTAAATAATGTTAAGGGCCTCAAAAACTTCCAGTTGATGAATTTGCACAGAGTATTGCAATCACGAAACCATTGTCGTGTCTGAGTCCAAATGCCGACAGCGCAGGCAGAGAATCGGTGTGGGAATTATTCTTTAATTAGACTCAAAAAATAAAATAAAATTAATCTTTAGATAGCAATCATCAAAACTGAAAAATTTCTTAAAATCCCCCCAAAAACTGAACCAAAAAGTCCACAAGAAACTGGAAAATAAGAAAACTCAAACTACTCAAAACACACAAGGAGGATGGTGATAACTGGAAGTAACAGGATGGGGCAGACACAGACCAGACGCAGGTCAGAAAGGCATGAGGTAATCACAGGAGGGGAGGAAACGTGAACAAAAACAAGGAAAACACTAGAACAAAGGTAACAGAAATGAACACTTGGAAAAGTAACACTTGACATACAAAATCCGTACAAAGCAACACATGAAACTAACTGGAAAACTCAAAATCACGATACATTTAAACACAAATTCCTACAAGGAAACTTAGAAACAGGAACAGAAAACAAAAGCAACTTTCTGTCATCAATTAAAGGCACATTTATCGAAAAACGACACACTCGCCTGACAACAATGTGCAAACGAGGGATTAAATATGCAGAAATGAACAAGTGCAATGAGGAATAGTGATGACAGTTAGTGACTGATGAGGACTGGTGTAGGCGGCGTAAACATTAACCAGGGAAATCACATGATTGCGCCACATGTCTACACTGGATACTGGCTAGATCAGTCTTCTTTTTCCTGTTTTTGAGCTTTAATTATCATTCTGTAGCTTTACGGCAGGGTTCATTTTGTATTAAATTGTGTTGTGAGCTGCAGTTCTGTCAGTTTGAACGGTGTCGCGGCGTGCTGCTGACCGACACACAGACACTGGGCCAGCCACACGCTGCGGGAAGGAAAAAAGCGTTTGCTTTGGCTGAATTCCTGCAAAATCTGGAAATGTGGCATCTTCCGACAGGATTGTCTTTTGTGCTTTGGAGCATAACTGCCATAAAACAATCAGAAAATACCCTTTTTTATATCGCCCAGCCTCAACGCCCCCCACCCCCCCTCCATTCACTATGCATCCGTCCAGCTAAACCCCTGCTGCTGTCCATCTCCCTCTCCGACTCCCTCGCTGAGCCGGAGATTAACTCTGAATTGCGTTTTTACAAACGGCTACTGACAAATCCTGAAATAAAGGTTTAATAACAATAAAATAATTTTCCACCTCCAAGTTGAACTCCTTTATCTCTTCCAGTGTCTATGCTGGCTGCCGCTGTCTCTTTCTCCGTGTGTGTGTGTGTGTGTGTGTGTGTGTGCGCATCTGCTGACCAGTAGCAGCGCAAACCTGCTGCCACTAGTTGCTCAGGCTGCTCATCTGGATGTCATCCCAGTAAGACCTCCACAGCTTCCTCTCCAGCGTCATCCTCCTCCCGGTTCCTGTCGGGAGGCGCCGTCAGATTAAAAGCAGAATGTTGGCTCTGTTAAAATTCTGAGTGACCGGATCATGAGCGGACAGCTGTAAGCACAGCTCTGAACGCACACAGGATGCAGGAGATGTGATCATTCAGGCCACATTGGGAGGTGTTCATGTGGCCACAGTCTTACAGTGTGATTGTAAAGGTGAGCTGATCCACGCTGAATGGTCGCCCACGTCAGTGATGTCCTGTAGTCATTCGCTTCTGCATCTGCACGATTTTAACTTTGTAAAATTCCTTCAGCCCATGGAGGTATTACAAGTGGATCAAACATCGTGGCCGACTTGGTTTGGCTGCAAGGGGCCGAGAAATCCCTCAGAAGGCCCTGTGGATTGGCCGGGTCACGTGATGATACCGGGTCTGAACAGCGCCTCAGCCTGGCGTCACGCAGGCAGCACAAGGAAACTGCCCATCACCTTCATTTTTCATGTCAGATATTCAGCCTATTTGACATTTTAAATCCGTCTGATGTTGATGTCACTCTCGTCTGTGTACGAAAATCCACTCGGTTAAAGTTACTGGTTACGGATCACAGGAAAAGCAACGGCGCTTGTCTGGCAGGGTCTGAAGCAGAGTTTGCTAAATCCATAAAACTGCTTTAATTTGTTGGGTTTTTTTTTTCTGAATTCTGGGTGACTTCTTTGTTGTGCAGCCCACTAAATATGCAAAGTAGTATTTTTCATGCTGCCCCCTTCTGCAAGTTCCCAGACTTTAAATTGGCCAGATAATTTACATTGTAATGATGTTACCTCGAGGAAAGTTTAGCAAACACAAAACCATGGATCAAAAATTCATCCGGAATCATAATAGACCTTGTTTGCATGGAAACGATTGCAGGAAAGCAGAATTTCTTTGTGACAACGGATGCATCACTCCTCTCTTCGTCACCATCCTCAGCTGATTTAGCTCGTGAAGAGATCAGTGCAGAGGTTGATGGTGATGTGACCAGTTAAAATGCAGTTTAATCAATGGCTCCGCGTTAATCTCAGCTAATGTCAGTGAGGCCGGTGATTATGTAACGTGGCATAATGGGGCTGGCCGTCCTCGCACAGTCTCCATCCTTAACTTCATTAGGTGGAAAAAAGAGATGCAATTTTCAAGTGTTGTGAATTGGATTTTAATGTGAAGTAGCAAATGTTTTGAGAGAAATTATTGCTCGCACGCAAACAAAACAGGTTTTGTCGATCCCGTGTGATGTCAAGCTCAGCAGTTGAGACACACCAAGTATCTCCCCTGACTGATCCTAGTTCATCAGTGATCCTTGCCTGCTCGCAGGGTGTTTCTTGGTAGCTTGAATAATTCAGGAATATTTCATCCTCATCTCCCTTTAAATGCAATCAAGCTGGGCTGTAATTATATCCTTTCGACATACCTGGCAGGCACTTATTGGGAATTTGCATTTGTAATTGCTCTCTCTACTCGCTGTGCTCTGCTGATTTGCAGAATTGCAATAAACAAAACATGTCTCCAAGTGCTTCCAACAGGAAATCAGTAGGGAATCGTTCGTTTTTAATCATCTGATACTTTGATTGGAGAGAAGCGGTTAATTTTTCTAGCGTAGAATCTCGGTGAGACCAAGGCCTCGGTAACCCAAACGTTTCAGGTCTAGTTTCCACAAAAACCAATAATCCATCCAACAGCAGTCATTTCTCATGTTGACGTGTCCTTGAGCGAGACCGGTGAACCTTCCCCGGCTCACAGTCAGTGAGTCCCCCCTCAGGGCATCAGCTCCGTCTACGTCCAGTTGCCTAACGGTCGACATTTCAAATCAAAGTCAGTCAAGTTAATGAGCAGCAGAGAATATTGACTCAGGCGTATTTGACATGAAGAAATTGACAGTTTTGGCATTAATGCTAAAAATTGACACTTCTGAACAAGCCACCAGGGGGGAAGTTTGTCTTTAAAGCCACGCATTTAAAGAAGACATGTAGTACAAAGGCAGTCTAATGTACCTCAGTTCACTTTGTTCTGTTAAAAGTGTTAAAAATAGCCTTTATTCCAAATAAATTCTTTAGAGATCGGATATTAAAGACAACAGACATTTGGGAGTTTGTCTTTGCTCAATATTTTCAGCTGACTCAGAAGCTGGAGGAGTGTTTGGTGCTAGTTTTTCAACAGCGACGTTAGTATAGTAGTATTTCTAGGCATTTCTGGGTAAAGGTGTACAACATGATCTCATGGGATGGTGTATGAATTACATGACATTTTAAAATAATTTTGAATGTCGTTTCGTTTTCTGCCGCTTACCCGGGTCCGGGTCGCGAGGGCAACAGCCTGAGCAGGGAGATCCAGACGCTCCTCTCCCCGGCCACTTCCACCAACTCCTCCGGGGGGGACACCGAGACGTTCCCAAGCCGGCCGAGAGATATAATATAATCTCTCCGGTGTGTCCTCGGTCTGCCCCGGGGTCTCCTCCCGGATGGGCGTGCCTGAGAACCCCCCCCAGGGAGACGTCCAGGAGGCATCCTGACCAGATGCCCGAACCACCTCGACTGGCTCCTCTCAATGTGGAGGACCAGCGGCTCTACTCTGAGCTCCTCCCGGATGTCCGAGCTCCTCGCTCTATCTCTAAGGCTGAGCCCAGCCACCCTGCGAAGGAAACTCATTTCGGCCGCTTTGAGTACCGAGTTAATGCTCGGTACTCAAAAACCAGTTAATGCTACTTGCTGTTTGACCCATTCACCCCTTTACCCTCAAACCTCCTCCAAGGGCAGACTTTTATTCTCTTTCTAGTGCATCATCTTATCTTGCACTGTTCTATCACATTCTCGCCTAAAAAGTCATCAGGAAAGAATAATGCTGATGCTGTTACAACCATTGATTAAACATAAAAAACTCTTCTTTGTTTTTTTTTTTTTTCTAAATGACTTATTTATTTATTATTTTATTTATGTATTTATTCATTCTTTATGAGCAAATCCCTTTGTGGCCTTGAAGTGGCTTGGAGCTTAGCTGCTCTGTCGTCTTCCGACTTTTAAACTAGTCTACTATATGCTGCACAGTGGCAAGTTTTCTAAGAAGAAGAGGAAGAGCTATTTGAAATGTCAAACTTGAAGCAGATAACCAGATAATCACATGAACATATAAGTACGCCAGATTTAAAATAGAGACAGTGAGCTGCAACACATTAGAATATTTTATTACTAGTTAAAAGAGAGACAAATGTACAAATCATCCAGCATCTTCCTATGCAAATTTGTAAGTAAAATCTATGGAGGAAGCGGTGTGTTATAGTTGCATACTCAACAAGCACTTCCTCATTTGAAACAATTAAGTATTTAAGGTATTATTGCTCATCGTCATCTCTTACTTGTCATCTTTTTCTCGTTTTCCGTGTTGCCGCTTAAGAAATAAGGTGAATTAAATTAGTCACTGCAGTTTGTCTCCACAGCAGGCTGCAGCTGAGGCATATGGAGCGAGGGGAGAGGCAGGCTAACCGCTGGGTGATGTGTGGGTTACAGATGACTTATTCCGGGGCTCTCAGGGAGTTGGTGTCTAAGTGTAGCGCCTTAAGGGCCAAATGACCCCACTGATCCACTAACCAATTTGGAGAGGAGATAAAAACTAGCACAAGGCCCATTTCTACATCATAAAATAGGAACTTTCATAGGTTTGCAGGCTTGAAATGAAAATGTATATGTTCCTCTTTCTGTTTGCGCTAACCTCTGTCAAAAGTGATGCGCTGTTCTTGACTTTATCCTTTCTTAACAGTCAATAATTCATCATATAAGGACTAATTTGCGTGTCGGGGCAGCGATCGCAACCTGCAGCAATTACGCTCGCGTACAGAAATGTGTGAACATCTTCCTTGACCTGTATAAATCATATCCCGTGGCACATTTGAAGTATTATTGTGCCATAATGAAATATTTAAACGCGGCCTGCTAGCCTCCAGCACCATGGAGCAGGTAAGCCTGTAATGATGACATAACGGCCTGGGAGGAATAAATGGTATTCATGGGAAATGAATGAGTCGCCAGCAGTCTCGGCGTGACAGATGAGGCCAGAAAGTGGGTCAGAACCACAGGTTGGTTGGCTGCAGAACTGGGGCTGAGACACACAATACCCGGGGCGATGAAGGAGTGTCTGTGCTCTTGGGGATAAAGAAATAAAAAAATGGCACTCTCTTCACCGTTCCCCTCATTAGCGTCACTAATTCTTGTGGGGCTTTTTCTATTCTAGAGAGAAGAGTGACCCTTTAAGAGGCCGGACGTTCACAGAGGGAAGAATACCTGGCAGCAGACCGTGGTCACACCAAGACAAACCAATAAGCGCCTCATGCATTAAACATGAGCCGCTCGGTCTCTGCCGTCCCCAAGAGTTAAAGCTTTGAAAGAAACTCATTCATATTTTAATCACACTGGGGGTTCAATTAATCATTGCACGGTTTAGGGGTGAAATTGATGAATATTCCGTTGCCAAGCGAAACGACTTCTGACCCCGACTACTTGCATTGGTTTTAATCATATTCCTGCATATCGCGCTTCATCCGCTGCTTGAAATCTCCGAGGAGAAGCATCACACCGCTCAAGGTTGCTTTTGTTTTTTGTTTTTTTCTTAAAAATGTTGGTCTTTTTGGTGGGATGGAAAAACAGTTAAAAATAGAAATGCGACAGCTGTATTTTTGGTAACTCAGACACAAAGAGGCATGGAGACTTGGCAGCGTTCTGCGTATTCGTCCTCCGCCCTGCGTGGTCTGAGGACCCTGAAGGCTTCGGGAGAGACGAATGAACTCTAAGATAGACTTGGATATTCAGACAAGTGGCTCTTTAACCAGATGCCAACTGTTATCTGTGTTTTATGAGGTTCATTTGGACAGCTGACAGTGAATTATCTAGCGATGCCAATTAAGCACGGTCTCACTTGCCCCCTTTTTATTCTTGACGGGGCTCTCTCCCTCGGAGACATCCATGCATAATCGTGTTTTACAGCCCAGTCCCTGTTATCCCATGCAGAACGTAGCACTGTGCTTACTGTAGGCAGTAGGGACTAACTGTAGCCATTTTGCACATGATCTCCCAGCTGGAATCACCTTTACAAAAACAGCCAACCCGCAAAGAGAACAATTCTCAGCTCCTCCCCCTCAATAATTTAAAAGAAATATCAGATGCTGATCATTTTGTAATATTCTAAAACCAATTCTTTGATTATTTAGCTGTTGATTTTAAATGCAAGGGCTCTTTTCAAATCTTTTTCTACACTGAACCCTTTCTCTTTTTTTAACTTAACTAAAGAGAGAGTCCCCTTAGAGGCCCTTTATAAAACTCACAACATTATCCTCGTTTTCCTGCATATCCATACCCATACGTTCATTTTCTTATTCTAATTCTGCATGCAGATTAGCTCAGATTGTCATTGTGTTCAAATTTGAATTTGAAGTTTTTAAGGTTTTTGTGTGCCATAAAGCACCTGCTGAGTTTTAGACATGAAGGTGACTTTCATCAAGTGACTTACTGTCTTACTTGTCTTACTCACGTGACCTATGGTCGCAGTTTGTTCACTTTTGGTATTTAAAAACCTCTTACTAGGATTTGTTGGTTGGTTGCGTTTTGTGGTGATTAGGTGATTTTGGGAATCGGTTCAGTCGTGTTTCATACATCCGAACACGTAGAACAATAAACAACGGTCGATATCAACCTTTGATCTATGTACTACGTCATCTCACATCATCTGCTCTATCAGCACCTAAAAAAATCATGAGAAAAGTCTAATGCAGACGGTGTAAAATGGCGGCTGAAAAGCAAAAATCACATTTTGACAGCATGCAAATTGATTTTACACACTCAGGTTATTTATTTGCCATTTAGCGGGTGCAGGCTGTGGTTGTTTTCACAGCATGTTGGGGTTACATTGACACAGGCGGTCAAAGTGACATCAGGGACGCTCTGAACATTAAAACATGGACAACGAGATCTCATTACTGCGATGAGACACGCTGTCAACATTCATACGATTGTTAATGCTTGAACATTATTCATTTCCAGCTTGGATGGATGTTAAATCATCAGTGCTTTTGCATTTGAGAACATTTTATAAATCCACTTTTCGTTTCACAGAACCCTTACAGGATCCACACGGTTCGTTCAAATAGCTGTCTTACTTAGAATGTCTTTATTTGTACATTTCCCAAAGAGACAATGCACCAGACAGCATTGACACGTCTAGAAGATTCAGGTTCTTCAGTACTGTAGCTGTTGTTGGACTTCTGCAGATAATGGAAAGTAGAAAACAAGCAAACAGGGTTCACTCTTTTTTTAATCTTATTGCCATGATAATGACAAACTACATGGCTGGTCACATGTTGGTGGACTTCTGCAACAAAATGGATGGACATTGATCTGCCCTGTTATGGATGAGCAATGGTCGCACTGATCTGTTTACACACACTATCTCCCCTGCTGATTAACTTGGAATTAGATATGCACTGGGCTGCAAAGTCGTGCACAAGAACATTTTAGTGGCTTGCTTTTTCAAAGAGCCACTGAGCATCTCCAGACAGCAATTTAGCGCTTTAGCTCCCGTGGCCACGCTGGCTGGGATATTATGGAGCTGGGCCACTGAGCGCTGAAACGTTAAAGGAGGATCCTCAGAGTGCCTCGCTGGCTGCCAGAGAGCCTGTAATGCAGATATCCAGAGTCCATATGGCTGGAAGAGAGGATCCTCGACCAGGACGGGATGGAGAACAGAGAGTGGAACAAATACAGAGACGTCCACGCTGCAGGGCTTCGTGCTGCATCTCCAAATTTCCACTCGTATTTGACTGTCCATTTTTCTTCCAGGATGGGCAGCCGACGCCAGGTTGAGCTGACATGATGGAGGTACTGATGAAAGGTGTCACATTTGTTTTGCACCTACATTCCTCTGTGGTTTCCCTGTTCGCTGCTATTGAGCTATTGTCTGTAAGTCTTTCTGTCCGTCGCTGCATCGTGTTACAGATAATGTGGGCTCAGCTCAAATGGTCCAGGTTTGTCAGGCACAAAGAAGTGGATCTCCACTGCCGCACGTCACCAAATCACCTTCCTCGCTCGCCTTTCAGACTGTCTGCCTTTCACTTTATTGTCTGAGTACTGTGGTCTGCAATGTAGTGCAAACATCTACAGAGCTTTATTGTCCTGGTGATTTTGCTAATTGCAATGTAATTACTAAAAGTAAATGTCTGTTGGTCTGTCCCTTATATAGCACCAAAACCAGGAGGCAGATTGACTTCAAAAGTGGGCAGCGTCTGATATCTATAAAAGTCTTCGGATTTTATGTTACTGACTTCTCCTGCCCTTCTGCAGCACCACTCTGCCATTGCTGTCCACGTTGTGGTGGACGATAGGAAACTAAAAACATCTCAAGTCTTTCCTCTCTGAGGTCTTTAATGTGGCATAAAGAGTCAGATCACATTGTCACCAGCTGCACTGTCCACGATTAGGTTAGTTGACCGGGGAGGCTTGAATAGTTACCTATTAGCTCTGGATCGGGTTACCTAACATACATAAATGTGCACTGCGGTAATCTGGAGAAACAAGTGGTTTCGTTAGCGCACGTTCTGCAAATTGCAAATATTTTCAGTATCATTTCTGAATATTGCAAAAATAATAATTTAAAAAATCTGCAGATGTCTGCAAATGGCAAATGCTGCATAATGTTTTTTGCTTCAGTTCTTACAGATACTGCACTTGAGACACTTCAGGGTCTTCTTTACTTATTTATTCATACACTTTTTTTTTTTTACCTTCTGTATTTGTGCATATGCTCTGACTGTGAACTGGAAATATATGTTATTCCTGTACATCTTCTGTATGCACTGATTTGATTTACATTAAACAACTGCGACACTCTGGGCTTCAGACCTGAGAGAGTCAGGGTGGCAGAACCTCAGCATTGCAGCAACCCGACTAAAATGAAATTGTGTTGCACAGGAGAGGATCTGCTGCCCCTGGACACTCTGAGATATCGGCTCTAAATCCTGCCCTAAACACCAGTGGCAGAGCTATATGCATGTCTTCATACACTTGTGGGCGTGTGCCAGCCGCTTTCCTGTCGGTGTGTATGGGTTTGTGTTATTGTAGGTGATGGAGAGTCCACTCCAGCAGGGAGACAGAGGGAAATACATCACTCTAAATAACAGTGCTTAGCGTTGGCAGCGAGGAAGGGAAGGGCTGCTGAGCCTTTGGAGGATAGTAGGCGGACAAATGCATCACATACTGTTTCCGCAGAATCTGCAGACAGCAACCTTTTGCCCATACAAAGACGATAACGAATCAGCGGCGAGATGGGTGTCAGAGCAATCCACTTCCCCTCGGCCCTGCTCTCCAGCCCAGCAGGTGGTCTCCAGCTTGTGCCTTGTTTATCTCTTGGACCTTTTTCGAGGCATGAGTCACTGGCCTTAACACGAAGAGCAAGACAGATGAAGCGAGGGCGCGCATAAACATGCACACACAATCGTGCATCCACGCCAGCCTCCCTCCTGTTTACATCGGGAACATCACTTCCTCAGAGCACAGCTGCTCCCAGAGGAGCTGAGCTGCTTCTCCTCTGCAGCCACGGCGCAGCTGAATTTCAGCAACAGACGGATGAATAGATAGAAAATCGATGGGGCTGTGGTGTGAGGATGCAGGGCTGTTTTCCCAATTACAGGAAATGTTGCTCCAAGGAGCTGGTGCATGTCAGATCTTTGAGTTGTCTGACTCTCAACACAAAGCCTTAGATGTCAGCGGGTCTCGGTCGGGGTTCGATAGCATTTTGTCAACCCTAAAGAACCTCTGATCCAAACCCTTTTAAATCAGTATTTAAATGTAGTTTAAGCATTAACACTTCATGTTTAAATATATCTTTGATAGATAAAGGGAAGCAAATAGTGATTAAATTTCGTGTTTTTGTGTGTGGTTGCTTGTTGTTTTTATGTTTCTTCTCTTGCTTGGCTTTACAAGCCACCAGGCGAACAGGAAACGTACACTGCTAGACGGTCAGATAGCTGCGATGCACTTGTAGCACCCTGTGCAAACACAATTACACTGCACACGAAGTTACGTGTCGCATTTGAAGAAAAATGGGTAAACTGCATCTTGTAAAAAACAAAATGATGTACATGTATTCAAATAAATTAAAAGCAAACTTAACAAGAAGTCAAAGATCTGTGGTTGCTCGGGAACAACAATCCTTCCTTTGGCTCTTGAAGTCATCAGGAGGTAAACAGACTGTGTGGATTCAGTGGTTTAGCTTGTCCCTTTTATGATGAGCTAAGAATCCCTTTGATGACTTGTTTGTTCAAAATATGTTTTGGAACACCAAAGACAACTGGATGGAATGGTTGTTTACTTTCTGTTTTTTCATAAGTTGCCCTCTGTTGTTTCTAAAGCCTGGACAAAACGTTAGATTGGCTTGTTTTATTAATACTATTTAATATTGGCAATGGCTTCCTCTGCATTAAAAGGTTTAACCCTCTGAACCCCATCAGTAGGACCAATCACCACATTGCTGCCCCATTCCTCTGCAACTTCGTCCCACCAAATATCTGCAACCGCACGTCACTCATTAAAAAAATCTCACCTTTTCAAGTTAGCCTACAGTACCTGACTTGTTTTGTAGTTGTTTTCTCCATTTGTCTCTGAATATTTTGGTTTTCTGTGTTTCGCTTTCATTCGGTTATATATTTTGTTTAAAGCTTCTGTGAGTACCTATAAATTATTATCAGTGGTTTAAATGTTCAAAAAAGTGAACATTATCAGGGTGTGAAGCCAACAGAACCCCCTCATATGTATTGTAATGAAGTCCTGACCCCAGGTTTTATTTCTGGGTGGAAGGTAACAATACTGCACACACGCCATGTAATCATTAGAGTATTATATTATTATTTCAGTTTAACTTAAACTCTGTACATTATACCAACATGGAACAAGCCGCCCAACACAACTTGATTTTTGGTTTGCTGAGAGAAACTAGAGAATGTAGAAAAAAAGGTCCTGCTTCTCTGCAGTTTGAGAGCTCATTCATTTTCTGTTGAAACAATTATACAGCTGCTGATGTCAGTGTGTGATTTTACTAACATACATTTGAAAGATTAAGATACAATAATGTATGAACCGAAACTGCAGTTTCGAAGTGTCTCTGGAGAAAAATGAAAAATAATTGAAGAAATGATTCATGGTTGACAGTGGGACTCTGTGTGATAAGTGATTTATGGTAGCCTGCTGCATGAGAACACTATGGAGGTGCTGATTGGACAAGATTTAATAGCTTCCTCCTGCTTTAAAGCACCTTATGCGAGGACACTCTAAATTGGCACTGACAAACCATGCTCTCTTGGGATTTGATTGAGGGAAGATTTTTTAGAAGATACCTTTCTACGGCTTTTTTTGCGCGTGTGTGTGCGTGCGTGTGTGTGTGTGTGTGTGTGTGTGTGTGTGTGTGTGTGTGTGTGTGTGTGTGTGTGTGTGTGTGTGTGTGTGTGTGTGTGTGTGTGTGTGTGTGTGTGTGAAAGTCACTCTGGAAACTTTTCTTGGGAAGAACAAACTTTGAAATTCAAATGTGCCATGGTGGCTTTGTAACAATGAAAAAAAAGAATCTCTAAGCTCAGACAGAGAATAGACAGCATGGCATCTTTCTTCAAATGCTGCCAGAATAACTGAAAGAGTCCCTCTGACGACGAGAAAATCACATTTGTTTTGTTTTTTTTAACTGAGCAACGAACTTCACCAGCTTTAAAGTGGCCTTGACAGCAGGGAGGAGAACACTCATGTTTTTTTTCTTCTTCCATCTGTGTTGCAAAACGCAGTTCAAATGTCTGCAAAAATAAAGCAAATAGTGCACGCAGCGTGGATGCTTAAAAACACTCCCAGGGATCGTTTCTTCAACTGCTCCCAGCTCAGTTAAATGCATGAGTTTCTGGACTAATTTAGGGCGGAGTACAAAACAAATGGTACATTTCGACCATTTGCACTTCAGCACATATATTCCCTTTCAAGTGCTAGAGCGTAGCAGCGCGTGTTTCAGTGGCAGCCTCACAGCCGTGTTCTAAGAGTCGATTGAGGTCGCCCATCAGGGCTAACTACTTGTCTCGCAGGTTCTTTCTTCAAATTCAGCCGTAATCAAAGCTGAAATTGCACTGCTCTGTGCTGCAGTGATTTTTCAAGCAGACTTGCCTCACCGAACAATGAAGTCATCAAAGTGAACATTTCATTTTTCTTTTAAGAAATGTCTTTCTCAGCTTACTGGAGATCAATTGCAACTTAACTCAATGCCATTTCAAATCGGGCATGAACCGTATGACTAAAAGCCTCATTCCTCTTGTCATCCCGGCCTAACTCTGAATTACTGCAAGCATTATTATAATGTCTGTGTCAGTAACGTCTAAACCTCAATGACGGATACACAAAGCTTCGCTAAAGCGTGCAATATCGTCGAATTAGCATCAGCAATTCATCTCCACTTAGAATATACACCACTGTCACGCAAATAGTCCTCGTCTAAACTAATACACCAGAAATTCAGAGATTTTTTAAATTATGGTGTTTATGGCATTGAGAAATGGTGTTTCAAGAAATCCAAGCGCTATGTGTTTTCCTCATATAAAAAGCTGTCGGCAGCGTGTTCTGTGGATTATCCGGAGTAACGGAGAGTCTGTCTGTGGAAAGAGATTTTTCAGTTCGGTCAATTCAAGCTACTTACGTTGATCGGGATAATCCACTCAGTCTCAATACTGCTTACTACCTGGGGCTGCACATATTTAAAACAAACAATTAGACTAATAAAATGCCTATTAATTTAAGCCTGTGCAGAGAGGCATCCAAATATCTGTTTGTTTATGGCTGCTGGAAATTACTAGGAGATTCTGGTCCCACCGTTTTAATGTATATGATTTCCGAGCATCGTGTAGAAACATGAGTCGTAGAAAGGCATTTAAAATGAAGGCCTTTCTCTGTGTTACGTTTCACATTATTTTCTACATGTTTTTATGAAGATTTGACGAGTCTAAAGGCACAGTATGAAGACCTTTATTTGAACTCACCCTGTCTAATGAGATGGTGATTGATCACTCTGCACCTTCAAGTCACAGCGTGTATATTTAACAGCACGGATCTATCCTGGAAAATAATTGGGATTTTGTGCACATGAGAGCACCAAACATTGATGCAAGTAATTGGAAGAAGCGAAGAAGTTTATTTTACTAGTTAAACTGGAACTGGTATTAAAGGCAACCGGGGCTGAGTCACTGTAGCTAACGTAACCTTTGTAAGGCTAACAAGTCCAACAGTGGCTACAATCACACCTACTAATGTCCAAACCTCATGAACAGCCTCCTTACTGGACTCCCTGTCTTTAGACGGGCTGTCTCGGAGGCTGTGCACGGACTCTGTGTGTGGTTGTCGCTGCCTTCTGAGCCTTGGAACAGTTAACTTTTACTTACGTAACAAGTAAATCTTTTTATCGCATAACTCTAGAATATTTTTCTCCATAAAATACGACCCAGCTTCACCCGAATCTGTTCATAAAGTGATGCTTTTGTACAATAATCACTGAGATCTGCCCCACATGCTCCTGTGGACTCGCACTGACATTAGATGCTAGATTAGCACTTATGTGCTATTCTAGCATTGATGGGTGGATGTTTTATTGAGAGTAGCCTTCTAGTGCTTTAAAAATGTGTTTTAATATAAAAGTACAAAGAAATGTAATTTATCTGTGATCCAAAAGATTTAAAAGGTATTTTTTTATTTTAGTTTTCTGCATGAATGTCATAAAGGGGAAAAACAAATCACTGTTATGTATGACCTGCTGTTAAATATGTTCTTTCTTGTTTGATGGGTTCCTGCTTCTTAGTGGTGCTGTTGTTCCTCGTTTATTTCCTGGTTCACTTTGAGGGGCTTTTGAAGATTTATTGTTGCTTCATATTCTTGTGTTCAGTCCCGTTGGTTCCTACTTGATTTCGAAGGTCTTTTATTTTTCCCCTCCTCGTGTCTTTTCACGTTTCCTCCCTTGCTGTCCCTCCCGTGGGATCACCCTTATGTGTTTCACCTGTGTCCTGTTATCAGCTCCGCCCTGATGTGCTGCACCTGCGTCCAGTTCTCCCCACCCTCCCTGTGTATTTGAGTCTTTCCTCTCATTGTCAGATTGTGCTGCGGCGACTCTTGACTTTTCTTGTGATTTTTCTAGCGTTTGAGTTCTTGCTTTTTGGTATTCAGGACCTTAGGGTTTAGATTTTTTTTTTGCCTGTTCCCTGTTTGAAATAGTTTGTTCTATATGAACTGACAACTGGGTAGGACCCACGCATGGCTTGCCTGTTCCAAAATAAACACTGTTGTACTGATTCCTCCCTGCATACGTGTGCGCATTTGGGCCCTACCCTTACCAAACATGTTGTATGTAACTTAGGTTATCACAAAAGTGGAATGTGACAAAGGTCGCCTGACGTGTCATGAACGACGTCACTATGGTTTACATAATTCCAGTCTTTTGACTTATTTGAATAAAACGTAGGTTATCTGGATAACTAAATAGCAACGTGTGAGAAGGTGGTTTTTCACACCACCTTGACACACACAAAATGACAAAAACCTCCTCTTTGTCACAGAGTCTCACGCTTTCAATTAGTTTAATCAAGTGATTCAAGGTGACTGTCCGACCCCTCTAGCAATTAATGCAAGAGGTGTCGAGAGCTGCTGAGGCAAAGCCAGCGGCAGAGCTGTCCACTTTATCTTAGCTTAAATGGAAACTGAGCGCTGATGATGATTTATCGCCGGGGCTCCTATGAAAGGTTACAGCCATTCATAAGGCCATGAAAGACCTCCCATAAGACTTCCGTACAGTATCGCTGCGTAACACGCTCGACGGCCGTTGTGTCACGAGCTCGCCCACAGCCGCCTAAAGGTGTGTCCGAAGCCACAGTGCAGTTCAGCAGAGTGTGTGTATGTTTGCCTGTGTGTTTGTTAGAGTTTGGAACAAGCTAATAAGTGCCAAATCAATTTTGTCAAGAAATGATTGATGGCTCAAAATTGGGACAAATTATTTCATAGTTTCTTTTTTTCTTCAATTCTAACACTGAACATTCTGCTGTGATTTATTTCTGAACGATCGTTTTTCGCTTCAAATTAACAAACATCCCAAATTATTGCAGCAAGCAAAATCTGCAACTGCCATCAAGTTTTTGGTTGTGAAAGTGTGTGAGAACTCATCAAACACTGAACTAAAAACATTCAAAACTCTCTGAAAAGTATAAAACATATCTGATTTGTGCCAGGAGTTTTCCTCTCACTTCTGGCAGTGGAATGAATTAACATTTCTTGGATGCGTTAGCGGGGAATTTGAGTTCAAATGTGTTCATAATAACCCCTCAGAATGCATTGTAACAACTTTACTGACTAATGACCATTCATCAAATGCCATCAGGTGACTTAATTTTGTTTTTGTTTGCTATATTTTGGTTGACTATGCGGTTCAAGCTACATCTATGCTGCCGTACAGCTTCACAGAGGCACTGGGATGGCAATAAACAATGAGACTTCTGTTTGCATTTTGGCACAAAGTTGCCTCTTTTTATAAATTACACAGCGTGAATTGATAAAGGCATTATTGAATCCTAAACTTATTATGGAAAACAAAATTCAAAGGGATTATTATTTGGTCTGAAACCACTTACCTCGCCGTTAATCGTCCCCACCACACAGGTATTGAGGCGTGCATAAAAACTCCCTAATCTGTTTCTGTGGTGGTTTTTGCAGAAAGAATCCTTAAGTGGCAGCCACTCCATTGCAAATTTCAGAGCAGATGAATATGTAAATATCTTTCATTTCACAAGTTTAAGTGCTGGAAAGATGATGTCTGTGAAGTCCAATCTCAGTAGATTTGCACTGGAGTTTTGTATCACACCCATTGAACGCATTTTTTTGAATCACTTTGATGACTGGAATATCACATGTCGAGGGCTGCACAGGCCCATTTCTCTGACAAGCAGAATCATTTGAAACCAGACAGAGCAGTAGCCTGATCCCAATATTTTTATCTTTTTATCCAGCTGAGAACCCAATTATCTGACAGCCAACATTGACCAGAGCCGTCAACCCAGTTTTGTTTTCCTTTCTCCTCAGGGAGATGGATTGTTGATGATTTTGTCTCTTTCAGGTGTGTTGACATAAAGAAGAGATTGATTTTGATTTTGAGGACCTGCACTGGGTTCCCGTATTGCTAATCCTTGCACCTGAACCATCATAAGCAGAATTTCTTATACTTTTCCTCATGAGGCCCTCCATGGATGGCCTGGGAGGAGGGGAAGAAAATGTGCAATGCTGAGACCAACCATGGATTCCTGAGTACAGCAAGTCCCAGCTGTGGCAGAGAAACATAACTTAATGTTTCCTTTAAGTCTTTTTTCATTCAATTCAATTAAAAATATGCTGTAAGGTTAAGTCATTTAAAAAGATTCAAAGTGTTTACTCTCCTATGAGATTCTTATTTTACCTTCCACCATGAATGCCATTAAAAGTTAGAATGTTAAGGTGAAGTATAAAAAGACAATAAAAAGCAAAGAAATAGAAATAACAAACCGTATATATACTGCACATGATATGTACAAACAAAACACATCGCAGAATGTTCAAAAATCAGAGGATAGGTACAAAGTATGGTAAGATGTAATAGCGCAATGACCTGTAATGCAGGTTTATCGACCTCGCGGCAGTCTGATCGCGGTATGGTGTGTGTGTGTGTGTGTGTGTGTGTGTGTGTGTGTGTGTGCGCGCACGTTCGTGGTGGCAGGTGGTGGAGTGAAGGACCTGTGTCTTCAGGGGATTCCGAGTGGCGTCAGGAACAGTCAGTGTTTTGCCTGTTTAGCAGTCTGATGGCTGTTGGGTAAAAGCTGTGTCTCAGTCTGGACGTCTTACATTTCACACCACCGTACCTCCTGCAGGAGGGCAGAAGATTGAACAGTGAACAAGTGCCGGGGTGGATGGAGTCCTTAACAATGGAGCAGGCTCTTTTGTGGACTCTGCGGTGGAAGCTGTCCCGCAGAGAGGGCAGTCCTGGCAATCCTATCTGCACTCTTTACCACTCTGCAGGCTCTTGTCTCTTGGATTGGTGACATGCCGAATTTCCTCAGCCTCCTCGGGAAGTACGACCGTTGCCATCCAGCTGGCTGGTGTATAGAGTCCAGGCTAATTATCGCTGATGTGGACGCCTGGGAATATGAAGCTGCTCACCTTCTCCACCTCAAGATGATCGGTGGTCAATGAGTTCTCCTCTCCTTTCTCATGTCCACGATCGTTTGCTTGGTCTTCTCCTTGTTGAGGGTGAGATTGTTGTCCTCGCACCAAGTCACCAGACTTGCCACCTCAGACCTGTACGTTGTTCCGTCACCACCAGTAATAAGTCCAATGACTGTAGTGTTGTCAGCAGATGTCACGATGGTGTTGTCCTTGTGAGAGGGCGACACGGTAATATGTGAACAGTGTGTAGAGCATTGGTTACCTGTGTTCATCAAGATTCAATTTGATGTTATATTTCCAATTCTGACAGTGTGCGGAACTGCCACTGAGGAAATCTAAAAGCCAGTCAAGGATTGTGGGGTTGAGTCCAAGGTTTAGCAGTTTATTGGTAAGCTTGTAGGCGGTGAAAGCAGCTATAGTTTATGAAAACTATCCTGATATAAGTGTCTTTGTCTTCCAGTGAAGAGAGGGCTCTGTGGAGGCCTGCAGACATAGTGTCCAAGATGGATCTGTTGGGGTGGTAGGTGTACTGCACGAGGTCTAGCCACTCAGCAATACTGCTCTGAATGTGGGCCAGAATCATTCTCTCCAAACACTTTGTGACGACTTGACTGAGTGCAGCTGGCTTTAAGTCATTCAGACAGGTCACTGGGCTGATGGTGGAGGTTTTAAAACAGGTGGGAGCCATGGCCTGTGAGAGGGACAGGTTGAAGATGGAGGTAAGAGCATCAGCCAGCTCTAAGGCACATGACCTGAGTGCCCGCCTGGAGATGTTGCCTGGACCTGCTGCCTTGCTGGGGGTTAATTCTCCTCATTGTGTACATCAGCTGATGAAACAGTCAGTGAATAGGGTAGTGTGGTCTGGGTGTATGAGTGCCTCCTCTTTGTGTTTCTGCTTGAGGCCTCAAAGCGGGCGTGAAATGGGTTGAGCTGTTGAGGCGCAGTGATGGTGGAGTTGGTGATCTGTTGGGCACAGTGTTGTCTACACGAGTGCTAATGTACCCAGTGATGTTGTCAGCATACTCCTGCATGTTCGATGAATCCTCCCATGTGACTGCAGCTTTAAACACATCCCAGTCTGTCTAGGAGAAACAGGCCTGCTTGATGCTTCCAGTTTCTCTGGACCAGAGTTTAACTTGGGGTTTAAGGGGTTTGTTTGCTTGAGTCTTTGTCTGTAGGCCGGGTACAGGAACGGGGAGATGTGGTCTGAGTGTCCGGTGGAGTGGAGGTGGGAGGCAGCTTTGTAAGCATCAAGGATGTTGCTGTAAACATTATCCAGCGTTTTCTGATGTGTGGGGATATTTACATGTTGGAAGTATTTATGAAGCACAGTCCGTCAGTTGCAGTGGCTGAAGTCTTCCTCTGCGACGATGAAAACGGCATCAGGGTGAGCCGTTTCCGTTGCGCTGATGATGTCATACAGTTTGCTGTGTGCTGCTGGTGAATTAGCTCGCAGGGGGGATGTAAACAGGGGCCAAAAACCAGCGCACCAAATTCCGTTCATAGATTCTGACAACAGCAGCTTTAAGACTGGTAAACATTGTTTGTAGACAGTCTGTACGTCTCCACACCACAAGTTGTTGACACACACACACACACACACCTCCCCCTTTAGCCTTACCAGAGGCAGCAGTACAGTCTCCTTGGTGAACAGAGGGAGTCTGTAGCTGCACAAAGAGCAACAGTTATCAAAATAAATAGAATGATCTCAAACGATAAAAAGAAAAACCTACCTTATCTGTGAAAAACACACGTTCCTTTTCAAGCATGGAGGTGCCATTTCATTCCAAGTGCGAGCTGAGCAATCTAATTTAAAAGGTTCACAAGGACTTTTATAGGCTGAGCAAGTTTCATGAGCCACGAGGCATGAAACCCTTTCAGAATTTTAAACCTCCATGGCTGTGCATGCAAAACTAAGACATCTGTGCGTGTGAGACATGTTGACTTTTCTGAATACACAAGGTCATAATCTGATAGCGTCACAGAGCTGCCGATGCTCCCTGCGACACAAACAGATGGATTCAGCCATACCTGCTGCTCTTCTGTTGCAGTTTTAGAACCTAAAGAACTAAACCTTCTTTTAAGATCAGTCCTCTCTCTAACTCCTGCAGACTAGGAAGCAGAGTCAGAAGAAAGGGAGAGGCGGGAGGCTGGGAAAAAGTTTGTCTTCATGGGGAGCCTCTTTGAAAACCTTGACCTATCGATTGGCAGGGTGTGATAAGGGTGTGTGTGTGGTGAGTCTTGTTTATGGGTTTTGGATAATGGTGGGCATTGGGGTTTTTTTTATACAGTTTTGTTACAGTCACAAGTTGAGATTACTATCAGCTCTGTGCATGTGACTCTTAAATGGTCACATGTCTGCCAGCTTTGGAAAATGACTTAACGCGAAGCAGAAAACATTGAGGATCTTTTTTTCCCCCTTTTGATTCCTTTAAAAATAATACTCCAATTTAGGGAGCAGTGGTGTTATCGATGGCTGCAACACATCAGAAACAGACGGTTTGTCACATCTTTTCCAGATAAACATGAAGCCTTCCCTCATGGTCACAAAGCTTTGGGCATCCTTGTCGCTGCACGTTGCAAGTTTCCCCCTTTCTTAATGCACAAGGTCTGCTACCTGGGTTGGTGGTGACATTTGATTACGGTGAGGTACAAAAACCACATCCTTAGGTTTAAGACTAGTCTGGAGATGTTTGTTTGAATTTAAGCACAAAAACTGTGTGGTTTTGTTAGGATCACTTTTGATGTTTAGGCATAAGAAAGTTCTGTATCATCTGCTCATCTGATCAAAATGCAGACAACTTACAGTTTAAGAACAATGGACCCTTGTATATCTTAGGCTGTGTGTGATGACAAAACATCTGTCTTAGGAGCTAGACATGAGAACGGACTAGAAACCCATGAATGTCATAGGATTTGTCAGTGGTCTTTTAATGTTCTCAGGCCACGTTATCCATTGTTGTTCCAAGGCCTGGTAACGTAAGAGTGGATGCATTTTTCCCGAAAAATACATGCTTTTGAGTTATCATTACATTTCCATATTAAGGTTCATTGGAAGTGAAATGGGCTCAAATGGCATGAATAAACCACAATGTATACATTTCATGTAATGTTCCATGGCCACACAAAGGTTAAGGGCCAACACTGGCGTCCTGGAGTCGTTTTGAGACCCCCCAATTTAAATGTATACCTCGTTTACAAAATGTTGGATACAGTATATAACAGTACACTATATGAACGCCATTTTCTGTGTTGTTTTAACTTATTCATGAAACGAGCAATGACTGGGTTCTACTTTAACTTCTTAATTTTTGAAAAATACAATTAAAATCAAGAACCATTGAACAGTATCAAATAATAGATGCTAACTTGGATTATGCACCACATCTTGAATACAAAGATTTGAAGAGTTGAAGATTTAATAGCTTCTTCAAATGTCCTTTTCAGGGCACTTATACAATGTAATCAACAGACTCATTACCGAGCTCTATTCTCGAGGATTTTCTTCACTTTAAGAAGCACTTAATCTGTCTCCTCTGTATCTTCTCAGTCAGATCTTACCAGAAGGCCGTCTCAAATGACCCCCGATGACTGATCTATATCCCATGAAAGAGGCCGCAGAATAAATGGTGTTTCCTGCAAATTTACCAGGCAGCTGAGATCGATGGCAGTCGATCAAAGATGGAGATAAAACAGGGGAGGTCAATCACTACAGACCTTTTGATGTCGACTCAAGGTCACCGCTTTGAGGCGATGCTTATAAATTCAAAGAATAAACCCATCTTGGTTTTCTTTTAATAAATTGAACAAATGTACATGTTGCACTGGAAAAAGGTGCAAGTTGACTAATTGCACTGCGTTCCTAATTACACTCTTACGCTCTCTGGCAGGACCAAAATCTTAGGGCGATTCTTACCAGCACCTTCTAACTAGCCTCACCTAACCTCTTCAGAATGACCCTCAGAACAACGTATGTGTGTGGGTGTTTCATGGTCATTACATTAAAGTGATTGCAAAGCATTCCTGAGAGGGTTTTCCTTTTAAATGCCAAGGAATTCTCCTTGTTTTATGGCTTGACGTGAGTGGTTTGATGAGTGTGCTGAGAGCGAACTGACCCTCCTTGCTGCCATGAATAAGACTCAAGCAGCACATTAGCAGCCGAAGCTGAATGTTGATGTTAATAGCCCATTATCTCCTTGGCAACCCATTCAGTCACAATTGCTGACCTGTAAAGCCAAATCGCTTTATTAAACCAAATGAAAGCTGATTTTATTTGTATAACCCAAAATCACATATTATCATATTACAATTTGACTCGAACTGCACAGATGTGACAACGTCTGCTTGTAGACCCTCAGACTGGGTGAAGATAACCTTAAAAAAAAAACCCCGAACAGAGAAAAACACAGAACCAATAGACCAGGTGTGGTCTGTTGGTCCAGAAGTCACTGTAGTCCATGGATCCAGATTTGTCCTGGGCCCTCATGAGATTTCCTGTCCCAGTGTGGGCTCTGGGTGTCAGGCATTACCACAGCAGCAATCTATAAAGACCTGCGAGACGGCAAAGCACGAGGACTCAGAGGAGAAACTAAAGTTAGTTTCTGTTGTGGACAGCACAGCGATAACCCAGGGCGCATACACACACGCTGTTCACCTTCCCAATCTTTATATAATCTCAATCCACCTGTGTTCCAGTCAATCTGCTCTCTCGGGCGTGTGATTCTTATTAAGCGCAGCTGTTTCTCCACAGCAATCAATAGATAGCGATCCAAAAAAATGAGTCCAACAAACAAGTCCTTAAAAGCAATACATACAGTATGTCCAAATAAATAGTGCCAATTCACACTTATAAAACAATAAAAACAGATCATGCAAATGCAAGAATTAAATGTGTAAATGCAGGGAAACATTGTTGAGAACCAAGTATCTGAACTAATAGTTCAGTGGCAGGACTCCTACCCGTCATGTGCGACACTTTTCTGATTATTGGGGTTTCATTCCTGACAAGAAGTACGGTGTCATGTTTTCTCTCTTGTCAGTTTGTTGGACACACGTGTACTTGATTTATTTTGATGAAATTTTCATCACAGGTGTGTCTTGACCCAACCTACAGCTGCTTAGATTTTAATGGCCAAAGGTCAAATATCAAGGTCAATCAGATGTTTTTTATAAAGATTTTAAATGGCAAGGTCCAGCTCATGTCATTGTGTAGATGACAGCACTGGCTACACATGATCAACTCGGGCACTTAAGGTCAAAGGTCAAGCACTTTTTTTGTACATACCTCCTGAAGAAATTGACATAGAAAAGTCCAACTGGTGTCAGTTTTCTGCGAATCCAAGGTCCATCGCTTTGCCAGATCTAGGTGACGGTTCATGTGGCGCCAACATGCATTCTCTTTCACACCAAATCAGGAATCAGAAATGTGTTTATTACGAAGTATGTTTCACACATACACCAAAGAATTTTCTTTGGTGTTAAAATTTAACATAAAATATAAAATATAAGACATAAAATATAAAAATATATGAATTTGAAAAAATAAAAGGAAAATAAAGTAGATGGGACACAAAAACTCTATTTACACACCCACTAAAGTTCAGTCCAGGGGAGGGGGGTTGAATGTTTTGTGGAGGCCTTCAGAAGAACTAACTGTTTTTGTGGCGTTAGTTTTGGTCCTGATGGACCTCGAACTCTTGCCAGAGGGGAGAGTCTGAAAAAGTTTAAGTTTATGTCTGGGGTGTGAGTGATCGGCCGCCATCTTTCCTGCACGCCTCAGGCTCCTGGCGCCTTAAGGGATGGAAGATCACCTTCTCTGCTGAGAAGGTGATCTACTTCCTCTGCTGTGCCTTTTTTATGAGGGAGCTGATGTTCTGCTCCCACTTGAGGTCCTGGCTGATAACAGAAAACAGTGTGATTCCACAGTGTCGACTGGGGTGCTGCGCAGGGTGATGGGGGTGTGTGGGGCCGAGCTCGTCCTGAAGTCCACAATCATCTCCACTGTTTCAGAGCATTGAGATCCAGGTTGTTCTCACCATACCAGGTCACCAGAGGGGGCCATCTCCCACCTGTAGGAGGACTCGTCTCAGAGATGACCCTAATGAGGGTTGTGTCGTCCACAAACTTCAGCAGTTTGACAGACTGAGGACTTGAGGTGCAGCTTTTAGTGTACAGGGAGAAGAGTAGAGAGGAAAGAACGCAGCCTTGGGCGGTGGGGGATTAGAGACATGCTGCCTCCTGTCAGACAGGAAGTCAGCGATCCATCTGCAGGTTGGATCTGGTACACTCAGCTGGGAAAGCTTGTCCTGAAGCAGAGCTTCTACGAGTGTATTGAATGACCAAATGACCTTGATCTAACCCCCCCCAAAAAAAAATAAACTAATACCAATATGAGCTAACAGAAAAATAAACCCAAATGTACGTATTTTTTGCTTATGGGCATTGGTGGAGGTTTGCACTCTCTCAGGGCTTTCTAGTTAGTTTTTTTTGTTGTTGTTGTTGCTCTATAAAGGGGTTGAAACATGATTATCAGGTCAGTCCAGCTCATGACTGAATCACGTGGGTGAAAGGGCACAATCCTGCTATGTCTCAGTCCCTACTATACAGACTTTGGCTATAATGATGTCACCAAGGAAAAATGGAGTTTTTTTTAGATCAGGGGAATTGGAGACTCGTTGTCCACCTTTATTTACTTCAGTGGTCCAGACCTGCAGGCTGGCTGGGGCTCTCTTGTGTGCCGTTCGCCTCTTCTGCCCAGTTCTGAGTTAATTTCATCTACGGTCAAAAAACGTAACATGGGTGTGAATAAATCTTTATGAGCCTTCAGACTTCAGTTTTGTTATTAACTTCCGTTTAACAATCTCCAATAACACATTAAATGATGTTTTTTAATGACAGACAAATGTACAAGGTTGGCCCAGGTTGACAATTATCTTTCCTGTTGTAATTACTGGTGTCCAAAAAGGCCCAAAAACTTACTGGAGATGGTGAAAGGAAAAAGTAAACATTCACTGGAAACAGTGGTGTCACAGGTAACTTCGGTTTGACTTTACAGGCCTTTTCTGCTTTTTTACACCATTGTTTCTACACTTCACCATATAGTTACCTCACAACAGAACCATAATTTAGCAAACACAGAGCAGCAGTATTGAGGATTTTTTTTCAGGGTAATATTAGGCAAATGCCAGTAGTGTATATATACTTATACTGTGTACATTTTCTCACTTGTTTCTGCATGTAATTTGCATTACAGTGAACCGAAGCGTGTTATCCAGTGCTGATTTGGCTTCTTCGCCTCGGTGGAGGTCGGTTCATGCGGTCTTCCAGCAGACACTGGTCTTTCACACTGATTAAAGAATGTGGCCGGATGAGGCACAGACCACCTGGGAGTGTGTCCTGAGCGATTAGATCTCAAACATGTCTTCATCACATCCTGGATTCATTCAGACCTATACTTAACGCTTCCCACTTGAGATTGGATCCCTCACAATGAATGTACTCCCAGGTTTGAATAGGCTCAGTGTGTCAGCTCTGACAGTCTGACCAGGATGTGCCTCTTCAGTTCACCTGCTGCTTGCAAGCAGAGGATATAAGGTCGTTTCTCTTTCCTGGTACCTCAGTCACTTTAGTAATCTACAGAAACATATACGTGTGTGTACTGTATGACAATACTACTACATTAGCTACATTGTACAAGCACTACGCTGCAGCACGTGCACTAGTGGAAAACCTCGGTGAGAAAGTGTATTGCCAAAAAAGTTATGGTGCACTTTCTGTTTGAATGTTGCATTTGCTGTCACAGTGGACTGTAAGAAACGAAAAACAGGATTTTTAAGCATGAGGAAATCTATTGCGTGTCAAAAAAAAGAAAAATGTTAATGTTAGCCGTGGAGCAGACGGAGTCAGCCCCCATTACTCTCTGGCGGATAGAGCAGGGGAGGTCCTGCAGTGTGGTACAGGAAGCTGTGACCTTTCTGGGAAGCTCAGGCACTAAATCACTGTCTGGTCCACAGAGCTTCCATGTGGGCTAAGATAAAGTGGACAGCTCTATCTGTGGATCTGCGTCAGTGACTCCTGAGGCCCATCTCATTAATTGCTGGGGCAGCAGATGCAGGGGCAGTCACCTTTGGTTAGAATAATCTGGATTTCCAGTTTAACAGAAGAGCTGACCCAGCAGAGTTCCCTTGTTCTAAAAAGTTGTGTTCAGGAGTTAGTGTTTCATCACTTCTTACAGAATCTACTCCCTGGAACAAAAAATAAAAAAAATTATAAATTGGACGAGACGTTACATTTATAATTTGAATCACTCACATGTTTTCTTCCTTGGCCTGGTTGCTCGGTTTTGCTGTCCCTCTGATTTGTTTATTCCTAATCCTGTCAAACCTCGTCACTCCCAAAGAAAATCTCATCTTTAACTCTACACAGACATAAGGAGTGTGCCCATTCTTTCTCAAATTGTTCCTTCTTCTTTACTTGCGTTGGAGTCGGAACAGGTGAATTTGTAAGTGGACATACATTGAAGGCTATATACACCCCTATATGAGTGTGCAGTGCAATAAAAGTGTATAATACGGGTGATTTTCTCTGCATGCCTTTATTTATTTTTCTTTCCGTTTGTCTTTTTTCTTTTTTCTTGTAAATCTGGGTCTAAAAATTAGGAAGAGTAGATAACAATTTCAGTTAAAATAGCTTGATATTTCTGTTCAGTTGCCCAAGATACGTTAAGTGATCATCTATTGCCAAAGGGATGAAGTGTGGAGAAACAAAAGCCAAATCTTTGTGTGCATGTGTTCCCCCATCGTATTGTGATATTTTCACTGTTAAGAGGACGTGCAACATGTTTGTTAAGCACTGACATGTTTTTATACAAAATTGAATAGCGCCCATTAAGATAGTGAGGCATGGATCTAGCTGTCCTTCCCAGAACCGTTCTGTTCTTCTTCATAACTCTGTTAACATTGTTACCTCAGTTATTATGTTGTCTCACTGGCAGAGCCTGCCAGTGTTATGGAAATGGCCATCCTACAAGATAATTGGATCGATTTTGTGCCTGAATCCCCCCTTCTGACCAAATTCAGCAAGGCCCAATTATCTGATAGTTTGAACGATTACCTATCCAGATTGCCCTGTGGTGTGAGGTATGCCGTGAGTCATTTTACCCTTCCCGACCTGCTTGGAATAGTTTCGGCCAGACCACCTGTGGTGTGGGCGGTACCTTAAGTTGGGAGATCCTCGTGCTCTGTCCTGGGCCCCTCCTCCCTGTGTTTCTCTCACTCTCTCTAAGGAGCAGGTTCGCTGAGTGGCAGCTGTAGCAGATGACAAACCTGAGGATCGTCAGTCATCAGTCCCTGCGTTTCAGTCATTCATCGTCAGATCGTCCAATCATTCGCGAGGTACTCGCTGCTCTAGCCCGCTCTCTGAGTATTACGCTCTGCGTTACTTTCGCGACTAAGTGTGTTTTTGCTAGTTGCTTTTACTCACGTCAATCTCCTCTGCTTCTAGGAGCACCTGTTCACCTGCACTGCACTGGACCTGTTCCTCAGAGAAACCTCAACTCCTCACCTTCTAACAATAAAACCCTCTGCACCAAAATCTGTGTCTTGCGTTTGGGTCCTTCTGCTCGATAAAACTCCAACAGTACCATGAGGGCAGACGAGCGCGCACTTAAACTATGATTGTCACATGTGGAACAATAGCCAATCAGCAACTGGTTTCCTGGTTTGGCCAAATTGTCCAGCGTGTGCATTTGGAGGGTTCTAATGTTAACAATCTGTTGAAGCTCAAGATTTGAGAGTCGTTCAGTGTGCAAAAGTCCATCTCAAATCAGCAATAAGAGCTGTAAGATAAATCCAATCTTGATGGTGATGCATCAGCTGAATTTTAGGCCTCTACAAACTAGTGAAAGGCTTTATTTTTTGTTATAGGCCTATGTTGTGAATCCAAAAACATGCCTCTTAGAAAACAGTGTTGGAGTCAAATGGAAATCAGCGGGAATTCTGTGTTGATTTCTATTTTTTTAGCCACACCCACATTGTTGCACATTTCAATCTAAATCCATGGGCACCAATATGCTGCTCGAACAGGCTCCCGTCTCAATTTAGGCTTTCCACAAGATTTTGAAACACTGCTGCGAATATTTTCTCCCATTTAGCTACAGTTCTACACTGAGCATTAATGGGGATGACAAAGAGGTCAGGACTGTGCAAGAGGGACTACAAACGTACGTGGCTTGTGACCACTCACTATAAATACGTGTACAGAGGGATTTGAGAGCTCCCCAAAAGCCCAAACATCTCGATTTCCCCCATTTGCTGCAATTAAGGTTATAAACTCGTCCCCCTCAATGATATCATAAAGGCAATATTCTAAAGTAAAAACTTCCTTTTAAAATCTGACAAGTTGATCTTACTCAGAAATCTAGGAAACTGATTGCCGAAGACATAACTGAAAAAATTCTGATTATTAGTCTTCAGTTTGGTTTTCTTTATACAGAGGCTACTCATCACATCTTCATAAGACCTCGTTGTAATTGCTCAATACTTGACATTGTAAATACTTAAAAAAATAAATAAATAAAACTGAAAAATGCCAAGTTAAATTAATTAGTTGTGAATTCAGCGGTGTAATTTGCTCAGTAGAAGTTTGGAAACCAGTTGCATTAAATAAATCAAGGTTTTCTGAGCCTCAAACAGAAAAAAATACTGTGATTAAAAATGTTTAGCCTCTGTCTGTCTATAACTATAACTGACTGTATTCATGCAACTTTGTAAAGTCATATAGCTGTATGATAAATAGTTTATGTAAGTATTTTTTTGAAGTTTGAACTGTAATTTTAGTCTACAGTTAAACATGACTGTTTATTCTCTAACTGCTCCAGGATATCTGAGTTACTTGTATCAGTGCGATCTGCTGTATGAGTCTCGTGGCACATGAATTCTGAAATCTTTCTCCAGTTCTCAGAAGCCCTGGTCTTCTTGGTGTAAACTCTCAGGGCTGTCCATACTACAGTGAAGCTTATGCCCCCTGTAAGGACTGTGTCAGATCCTTGCAATGTCATGCAAAAAGACCCAGCCTGCCAAGAGTTAATGCGCATGATATAATGGAGGAATGCCTTCAAAGTTCTGACCTTGGACACTGCATTCTCCTTCATCTTTTGTGTGAGATATAGCTTCGTATGTGTCTCTCAGTATCCCTGTGCTGATCTAGTGCATGAAAGCCCAATTTCCGTAGGCGGTGCAGTTCAGTTAAGTCTGCTACGCCACGGAATGGTAAGCACAGTAAAGACATGTATTTCTACTGGTGATTGTACCACTACCTGGTGGGTGGGGGGTATGCACCAAACGGTTACAGCTGTGCCAGCTACGTAAGTAGACTGACATCATTGCAATGCGACATAGTGTAGCCGCTCTTTCAGGGTACCATCCACAACTTTTGACAATGGACACTGCCAAATAAAAAAACGTGAACTGAAATGAACCATACTGGAGTTCTTTGTTGGACATTTTGACCTTCCTTGTCTGCTTGCAGGTTGCTGCAGGTGTTTTGGCCACAAAAGGTTCTCCAGCCACAATAGGGACGCTGATGGGCCTGAGTCTGCCTCCACTGCACCTTCCTGCTGTGATCCTCTTCCCGTGGGCTTTGGGGATCAACTACCATCTCCTGCCTAACCCTCCGCCTGGACCTGCTATTTGACCTTGCTGTCTGGAGCGGAGGGCAGCTTGCTGCTCTTGCTCTGCACCTTTTCCAGCTCCCTCCTGTACTGTCCTGTGCCTCTTTGTGCCGCTCGCCATCACAGTCAGGGGCTAGTGGGGACGGGTCAACTGTCTGCTCCAGAACGTCATCCTAACCTGCCAAGCCCACCTATTCGTGTCAATGCTTGTGACTCCCTAAAACTGGTTAGGTTTCAAACACCGAAGAGCTGCTGATTCTCTCAGGTTACTCTGTTAGTGTCGAATTTCTGTGGGGGATTTACCTTGTGACTCATGGACGCACAACACCCAAATTAGGAAACCCAGCTGTAAAACATCCCTCCATATCGAGGTTTTATTTAATTGAAATCAAAAAAAAACCTAAATCCAGATGTGTCCACAAACCTTTGGTCAAATACAGCTTTAAGCAAGCTTCTACCTACTGCCTTTCTGTGTGAAAAGTAAAATGAAACAAGGAATCGGAGTCCTTCTTTGTATTACTGTGATATTTGAATGTCATGAACTTTGCCAGAGAACATTTTTCTCCTGGGTCTAATCTGTGGCGACGTCTAAAAATTCAGACAGCAAGGTGTCAGTGAGTCGGGATTCAAAAAGAAAGAGATGAAAAGCCACGGTGATCAACAGTGACGTGCAGGTTTTATTTGGCTCTTCCCAAAGTTATTAAAAAAAGGCAAACTAATTAACAACTGTCAGCCTTGTCAGATAAAATCAAAATCACTTTGAATTTTCAATCAGACTGTAGACAGAAATACTGAGCGTGAAGAAGGGTGGGGTTAGATCCAGTGTCAACGACTCATTCGGAGTAAGAGTATATTGTGCACATGCTGTTTTGTTGCATGTGAGCATATCCAGTGTGAAACTGTACAATTTCCCCTCAGCAGTAAAGAGAGAAAAGAGTCAGAAATAAGGCTTCTGTCACTGGCATATTTCTTTGCTCTCTGAAAGTGTGGATGAGCGTTTTAAGTCACTGCACACGCAGCCACACAGTACAACTTGTGCTCCATCTGTCGGCTGTCACTTTGCGTGACATTAGCAACCTTATTAGCACTGCTCTGTCAAAGAAGAGCATATATACATAGTCCTGAAAGTAAAAGCATCGCCTCTTCCTTCCCTCAAAATATCAAAATGGCTCTAAGTTTGAGTGGCACAGAATTAGCATTTTTATGTAAGTCATTTAGCTGTTGTCCCGGATGACTTACAATAGCAGCAGAATAAGCCTCAGTTCCTCAATCACCAGAGCGGCAGAAGTGGAAAGGGTCAAAGCAGTGGCGTTCTGACATTGCTGTCACCCTATAATAATCATAAATAACAGCGGCAAGGTAGCAGGGAGTGTGGCAGGCGGATATGAAAGAATGGGGACAATGGCTCACATATCCAGCCTGCTATCTTGTAAATTACATGAAGGAGATAAGGCAACAATAAGAGTGTTATAAAAAAAAAAGGAGACTGCCACATTTCCAGTGAGCTGTGTATGTGTTTAGAAAGCAGAGACAGCCTCCACAAAGCAGCATTGCTGAATAGGCTTCAGCTTCGGTTTACTGCACATTTGACAGCGATGATTGTCACCACAAGGAGGAAGAGCTAAGACTGACTAACAAATGGCAACGTTGCATTTTAAGGATTCAGAATTGTCTTCTGTTCAATGACTTCACATGTGGGTCTTTTACTAAATCAGTATCATCATTGTTTCATGTGTAATTATGCCAAAAAATTCTAAGCGTTATACAGACAGGTTTGAGTTCTGTATAAAGATGGACGACATGAGAACTAAGCCAAACTATCTTGATTGCCCCCTGGTGGTTGGGCTGTGGTATTGGACCGAAACGGCTTTTTATCATCATGATTAATTTATTTTAGGTTGGACCAAAGCAAATCTCAAAGCACTCTTCAATAATTTTTTCCCGAAATGTTTGCTTTAGGTAGCTATTATCACACTGATGAGTTCACTGTTAAATAGTTCTATGATTCTATTAAAATGAAGTGAAAAGTTTTGACCCGCAGCTGAGATCCTCCCGTGATTGGGCGTGAGGGTGTATGGGGAGGAAGTTGATACTGACCCCATATCCCAGATATTTTGGTTGGGACCATGCCGTATCCCTCTTTCTGTCACTGCGCTGCTCTGAAATAATGTTTTGCTAATTGGCAAAAGAGTTTGGTCTACACCTGCTCTGTATGTTGGGTGTCATGAGACGACTTTTCTGGTTGATGGGCGCTTAAATAAAAGTGTGTTGACTATTTATTAACAAAACAAATTTAAAACTGAGGCTGCTGGAAAGTTGAAAGTATTTTGGTCATAAAAGAAAAGAAAAATAAAGTCCCTAGGACCGCACCGCAATAAACAATCAGCTTGTGCACTTATGGCAAATATCATAATATTCAGAAAAAAAAGCCTGCTTGCCAGCTGCAGGGAATGAAGCCTTTCTATTCTGGATACAGCTTGAGCTCTTTATATTACCACCCTCAGGTTAAAAACCAGTCAGCTACTCATATTTTGAGTTCTACTATGACACAAAATTACCCCTCCTGTCATATCAGTGAAGGCTATACTGCTCATTAGCTGTAGCTTTAGGCTTTTGTTTTGATCACGTGACCCAATCACCTTCTGGCAATATTAACCAACTGTTTTTGCAGGTGTATAAAAATGACACAACTTACGTCAAGTAATTTTTAACGTGTAAAGTAGCAGTTAAGCAGATTTTCTGCTATAAGCTCCCTTGATGCTCCTTGAATAGTTCAAATATTTCACCTACTCTACAAAACTCTTAATATGATAGTGAACAAATATACTCAACACCCACAAAAAAAATGTTTTTGTCATCAATGGTCCAACAGTCGCTCAAAACAAGACTTATGGTTTCTTTGCACAAACCAGCATGCGTTAATTCTTCTTTAATCGACAGCAGCTTAATCTGGCTCTCTTCACTGTGTTATTCCAGAGCAGATCAACGGCCTCATGTCATATCTGAAGGGTGTCGACTTTGTAGAATGTGCCAGCTGTTAATGTGTACGTTTGTTTTAGTGTCTGAGCGTTGTTGTTGCTTGCATGTGTCTGGAATTATGCAGAGTTTTTGTTTCCAGCAGTCGTACTGTCAGCAGGACCAGTCGGCCCAGAAACGCGGGTTCTGATTGGTGCATCTTTGCCTCACGCCGTTTTCTTGGAAACCACTGGAAACAACCAACATGGTTTCTAGGGAAACTGCACCAGAGCAAAGGAGAAAAATGATCTTACCAGATATGAGACATTCAAGCGTCAGTCGGCTCTTAAAGCTGCAATGGCTTTCGATTGAGTTTGTCCATTGTGATGACGCCAATAAAGGCACAAATTTATAACGGCAGTTGCAACTAAAATTATGATCATATCTTACAAATTGCACCTTTTTAAATCCAAATTTGCATACAAGCATGTACTTTGAAGCAGTTTCAGTGTACTAAAGGCGATAAAACGCCTGGCTGCTTCTGATTAGACCTCTCAGGATAAACGCTTAATCACACCACTGGTGCATTTGTACAATAAATGATTACAAATTTCTGGCATTTAACACTCTTTTACCTTTTCGCACCGCAGAGAAAACATGAAATTAAGAAAATAAAAGCCCTCTGATCTCTGAAAGCCGGCCCTTCCGTAGTATTTTTTTTAGAAATGATGAAAGCAATTTTAAATGGCTTTAAAGACCATGAAAAAGCTGCTGTGAAGAGCTGTAGATTTAGATAAAACTATAAGTTAACAATATCAGAAATATAACTGTTGAGTCATAATTGAGTTGATCTCCAATAACATTAGCCGACACCAAACTGTTTGGAGCTGTGTGGATGGACAAATTATGTGAAACCTTTCCTTATATCTATTAGTTTTAAATTATTGATGGTTGCCAGATAAAGATGAATCTGCAGTAGTATCTTGGTTGATGTTATTAATGAAGAGGCTGTAGTAATGGAATTGTTTGATTTAAAGTGTACCCAGATCTGTACTGACATCATTACGTCTCTCGATTCTTCTTCTTCTATTTGTGTACGATGTGTTCCGTCGTCAGGTTGGCCTCTGACATTGTTCCTTCATGATGATGGATATCATTGGCGAGCTCAAACATCGATCCAGCGCTCTATCTCTGGAGCTCTGTAGGACATTTTTTCCTGGAAAATACCTTCTGCTACACGCTCTGAGTCGTCCGCTTATGCAAGCCAGAGAGGGATCAATAACCATCAATCGTATGAGACAAGCGGGAAAAGGAAGTGGATTTTTGCAGATACTGAAACCTTTCTGGTAAATAATAAACGGACGGATTGATAGGAGTTTTTTAATTCCTTCTCTCGGGATGGTCAGTGTTCAGCACTCTCATCCAAATAACAATAACACTATGGATATGAACGCTGCTAATAGCACGGAGCACTTTCAGATGACAACATAGCAAAAAAAGCCCGTAGAGGGAGGATGCATCTTCTCTTGATTAAAAATTGGCTCGACACCAGAGGAATTAAATGAAACCTCTAATGGAATCTTTTAGATGTAATGTGGACTCGAATGAGAGCTAATGCTTGACAACAGCAATTAAAATGTTGTGTAAGCGATGCATAAGTGCAAAAAGGGTCACAATTATTATCCAGGGAGGTAATAAAAACAAGAATAAAATGAGCTGTAATCGTTATCGTCTCTAATATTAACACGCGCGCATATCCAGACAAGGTGTGAAGTGACAGTGAGAGCAATTAGGAGGAGCCCTGCGCGGTCATCACGACACGGGTTATTGTCATTGGGCTTGGAAGACACTTGCTTTCTTGCGTTGTCACAGTGACTTTGTTTACCAAGTACGTTATCGCGCATCATTAGGCCAGAACACAAAGATAAATAATGTCGTTTCAGGAGAGTAATGAGCATTAGGACTTAATCTATCAGAATAAAGTCGCCTGTCAGAGGTGTTGGATCGTCGAGCCTCGCTGAACAGATAATTAAAGGTAAAATGAAACACACGTGTATCTTAACAAAACTGGAGTAATTAAGGAAAGTCTGAAATTTCTCTCATGTATGTCACTGGCTAGGAAATATCATTTAGAAATTGTCATTTCATAATAACGTGTTGTCTAATGGCTGAAACATTTAAACAGCGGTTGGTTTCTGGGCATAAAAATACACAATGGACGGAGCTTTATTATTGTACAACTCTTAATAAAATGATATTTTTATTTTAAAGTAACCAGAGATCAATAAACGCGCCCTCGAGCCACTAACAGATTATTAATTATTATACTAAATATTCACTGCTTTTAAGAGAGAAGACCCACAAAGTGTGGCTTTTATTTTTTTATGTTATCAGCATCAGAAACCAGGCATTTTTCAGCTGATTCTGCCAGTAAATATTAATATTAAAATAAGCGAAGGTCATGTTTGTCATTAAATCCATGTAAGTGTGTCTCGCTGTGAAGGGCCTCACTTAAAGGATAAGACTTTTGGATATTTTAGATTTTCCCTTTTGTCAATAAACCCGGATGGGAGGAAGGAGCAAAGCAAACAATGAATTTATTCCTCTAACAAGTGCTGCCTGCACCTGTATCCAAAGCCCGATATTAAAGTTATTCATCTGTGTCATAGAGCTCCATTTCTATCCAAAAACTATTACAAACACATCGCTGAGCCACACTGCGGCCCACGGGGTGACGTTTCCCGTGCCAGACACACGCATCCAGGCACCATGCTGCCGGCATCAGAATTTGACTGATAGAAGGACTTTGAAATGCCATCAGCGTTACCGCGTGAATAAAAGCTCCGGGAGTCGTTGACACGTCCTCTTCAAGTGAACCCCCGTAATGTATCCCGATGTATGAATTTTCCACTTGTATGACAGGCTGCCCACCGATCACTGTAATTGTCTTTCTATCCACGCCTCATTGCTCCTGATTCAAAAATATTTGACACATTTATCGTGTTCTTTGTTTTAATTTGTTACTTTTTATCAAATCTTCAGAGTTCTGCATTTTCAGCAAACATGTGACTTTTTTGTATTTTATATTTTGTTACAACATCACTGTTAAATTGAGCATCTTCGGGGTTTTTTTTTTTTTTTACAAAGTAGTTTGAACTATTTTTGCTAAGTGGCTTTATTTTACCAAAAGAGATTTGTGGCTGAAGTAGCTTTGCTGCTGTTCACTTTCTTCCACTGTGAGGTATTTGGTAGTTTGCAAAGCTGTGCTTTCAAAGTAGCTTCCCCAACACTGGAAATGTCATACATTAAGCTCTTTGTGTGTCATTTAAAACCATCCACATCAATGTTTGGGTGACGTGTGTAACGTGACCTTTGAGTTTCTTAATATTTGATCACTTTTAGGCCTTAAAGTGTGATATTTTCGACTTAAAATAAGTGACATTGAATGAGTTAACGTTTCTCTTTCTGCCCTGCGATTGTTAACCTATCCACCCTTCACTCCTCCACATTTTCATTCCAGAGGCCTTTTTACGAGGCTGGTTTTCTTCCTATTCTTCCCTCAACTCCCCAGTGATACTGTATATCTGGATTTCTGAACTCAGAACCTTATGAGATTGTCTATGTGGCCTCGTTTTCAATGATCCAGCGGACAACCTTGTGAGTTTGCTCTTCTTTGTTGACATTTTTCCATCAAATACCAATATCATCCAATCCACTCTCAGCCATGTTATCAAATGTGGAAGGGTAGATTTAATGGGAGATGAAGGGCCATACTGTTTCCATTACAAGAGCCATCATTGCTATAAAAATTAATGACCTTCATCCAACAGGAGACACATGGCAAATTACATTAGATTAGAATATGGAAAAAGACTGAGTGTGAAGACTGATCCTTGGCAGCTTTTTTTAAGGTCTTTTAAATGTCAATCTGTTATCAGTTTGACAGACAACGCCTTTTGAAGAATCTGAGGATAATAGACAGCCGCGCCTCTTAACAGGACGGTCTGAGCAATGTTTTCAGGAATCTATAAAACAAGGCAATGATAAATAAAGGGCAAATCGACACAAACACCAACAGCAACATAGGCACAAATTGGTGTTTGTTTTAACTGTTTTCGCAGGGGGGGCGGCGAGCAGACACCAAGCTGGAAACACACGAGTAAAAGAACTTTAATAGCCACCAGCGAGTGACAAAAATGATCTGAGAGGCAAAAGTAATGAGACGTGACGTTTGGCTTCATCTGCAAAGGCAAACACAGTGCACAGGAGGGGTGTCAGAATGATAAAGGCACTCAAAACATTTTGCCTTGAGGATAAAACCTTTTTAAAAAGACAAACAATTCAAATACGACTGTCTACAAATACACTGACACGAGCTCTTACGCTTCTCACGCTCTGCTTTCAGAGCTCATATTTGAATTGGGTGTCTGTTTTGTACTTTAAGGTCAAGTTTGTTCACATGGTAGTTTTAGTTAATCATTTAGAATTTGCTGAATTATTGGAACTTGGTGACATTGCTATTGGGTGAGAAACAGTTGGGCTAATATGCTAATTCTTCTCTATAGTGTCTCTGGGCTCGTGTTGCCGTTCTGGATTTGTTATTTTCTGTATTAGCCTACTTTGTATTAAATGTATTTTGGGGTTTTGTGGTCGTAGTTGTTTACCTTGTATTGTTTAAGGCGTCTCCTCTTTAGTTCCTGTATCGTTTTGAAAGATTATCTGTTTTTCTGTTGGAGTTTTGGGATTTTTTTGTGGATTTCTTTGAGAGCTCACTCCCCCTTCACTTCTCCTTGTTCCCGGTGCTTTCGTTACTAATGTTTCCTGTTTTATTTTGAAGGGGTTTCTTCCCCCCTTGAGTCTTGTCTTGAATTACATTTCCTCCCTTTGTTTACCTCCATGAGCCCCGGGTCCACCCCTCAAAGTAGGGAGGACTCGTTCAATTAGGGACATTGCAAGGTTGATGCATTTATGTTTGGTTTGCTCAGCTTTTACAGTGTAACACTGAGAAAATGGTCAAAATGGACCAAACCCTCTGAATAATGTCACGAGGTTGACATGACCGCTCGTTTTACCGGACGGGGCAATGTCCAGCTGAGCAGACACGTAAACAATGAAACAACACCACTTTTATGTGACCTTGGAGTTTCTGTTTTTAATTCGGTGTTTGTGTGAGATAAATGCTTTACAAGAAGGTGCCCAGTATGAGCAGCAGGCGAGGCGGCGAGCGGTCGAACGTTTCAGATTTTACGTGAACGACACGGAGAAGAAGGCGAGCCCTGGAGAGAGCGAGATACTACGATGTGTTGTCCTGGTTGCGCTGACGACGAGGCGACTCGATTTGATTTATAAACGCATGCTCTCTGTTGTGCGTCCTTTTACCCACGATGCACCGTCTTTTGGTCCATGTCTTACCTCTAGTCCACAAATTGGTCCACTTTGCTTCCACATGTCCAACGAACAGGACCAGGGAACAGAGACCCTCATTTTCAGGTGGACCAGGGCTCGCTTGTTTGGTCCGCAACAGAGTTCCATGAGCTTTAACACCTGCCCAAGCCATCAGGGTTCATTAAGAGTGAACCAAACAGCCCTTGTGTGAATGCACACTTAATTTCATATGGGATCCATCCTTTGGTCTCTTTGTGTGACCCTCAACTCAGTCGCCCTATGTGTCCTGTTAAAGTCCTATGAATCTGATGCAGACAGCTTTATATTAACTCCTCGTGCATCTCCGACTGATGCCAGCAGTAATACCTTGTGGAGAAGCCAGGGGCCATTACAAACCGCCGATATTCGAACCACTGCAGATGACACAGGTCGGAGCGCTCGAGCAGATGGGTAGCGTCCAGGCCTCACAAAGACAGAACGCTCTGATTCTCGCCCATCAGGAAGTAGCACATGGTGATTTATGACTCACGGCTCCGTGCGAGAGCAGTTGGTGGGGATTTCATTCTGGCGTCTGCCTTTAAACTAATTTCTGCATACTGAGGTAGTTTCGCTGCCCACGTTTGTGTCATTTTTCTTAATGACTGTAAAGGGAGACTGGGTGAGCGGGGCAAACCGGCGCCGCTCCACCACAGGAGCCACCGAACAGAATATAATTAAGATGAGGTGAAAGGAAGGGTCGGACGGGAGGCCTCAGCAGGTAACTGGATATTCACCGAGATCACAGAAAACAGCCTGATGATTAATTGCAGGAGTGGTGTGATTAAAAATATGAGCGACTTTGTGGAAAATTCAGAGCTTAGTCAAAGATAGCTAAATAAAGTTTCCCTTGATTAACGAATGACATTTATTTTGTTCTATCAGAGGGAGACGGCTCGAAGTATAAGAGAGCCAAACCTGGATCCTTGAGGAAAAATGATTAAATTCTGCTGACAAAACTGAAAAATCTCCTATCTTTATCATTCCAAGACTTGATCTTGGTAAGCCATAATCTACAGTCGACCTCATATGTGAAGAGAGTGGGTGAATGCAGGAATAACCTGTCTACCGATGCCTGATTGCCCAGTAGCTTGTGTCTTGGCCCAGTTGTGCAAGCAACCAACCTGTGGTTCTGACCCACTTTCTGGCCTCATCCGTCACACTGAGACTCCTGGAGACTCTGATTCATTTCCTATGAATCCCATTTATCCCTCGCAGGCCATTATGTCGTCATTACAGACATACCTGCCCCAACATGTCGGAAGGAGGCTGCATTTTAATATTTCATTACAGCACAATGACACTTTAAATACGCCGCGAGAAATGATTTATTCAGTTCATGGATGGCGCTCAAATATTTTTCTAACCTGACCACAAAGGCCTGACACCGATCATTAACCCAGAAAAGAAATGATCAATGTCCTTGCCAGGAATCTAAATTTCTCCTCGAAGACAGAAAAACACCTCAGCTGTGTCCTGGATATCACACCACAATAACAACTCTGACATAAATGGCCTGCTTTACCTTTTTCTCGACTGGGAGAACCTGTGTTAATTTTCCCTTCCTCTCCAAATTGATTAGTGGATCAGCGGGCTAATTCCGCCCTTGAGGACCTACGCACAGACAGAAGCTCCCCTGCGAGCCCCAGAACAAGTCATCCATAAACCGCACATGTCAGCCCTGTTGCTCCCAATCGCCCACCGGTGAGCCCACAATCCTGTTGGCTTGGCGCCTTGCTAGGGTGCTTTGCGCATTCTCCCCTCGGTAATTAAAAGTAATTGGATGGTGAGGCCTGCTTGAAAAGCGGGAGGGAGGGACTTGCTCGAAGCAATCCAACTGGACTCCATCTGGTAATATGGCAACAACAAAGTGTCTCCAGTTCTCCTACTGACACCGTTCGGCAGATTCAATAGATGAAAGCCATGAACCGTGAGCACATGACTGAGCAAGTTTTGGGGACAAACAAGTGAGCTGTGTGACCTTTCATATTGTAAGATTGAAGTGTAGTGGCATTTAAACAAAGCCTACCCCAGCTCTTTGTCTTGAACCACTTTTAATGTCCAATTTGTGTAAATTCTGAAGTCATGTAACCGCCAGACAGTAATTTCTCTCGTATTACAGTTGGAATTAATGCATCTACTCGTCAACTTGTCTATATCAACTCATTCTTTACCCACTGTATGTAGTAGGTGGGACAGTCAGTAAAATGAAATAAAAGCAGCGAATCGAATCAATCTTAGGCCACCAGCAGCTTTGTCGTTTTAGCAAAGTTTCAATGACCGTCCACGTTTATTTTTTAGTCTGTTTATTCAGATACAAAACAGGAAAATAGAGAAAATGTGTAGACACGTAAGTCATCACTCCATACTCATTTCTGTTGATCTTTATTCCGAGCTTTGTGAGCTTTAGCACATTTCAGCCCTTTCAGCCTGTTCCCTGTCTGAAGAACCGCTTTTCTTGGCAGCTGCCTTTCCACTATGACCGTTCCTGGTCAAGTTTCTTCAGACTGTAGAGGCTCATCTTGGCATCCTGATGAAGCTGCCAGATGAGAGATGGATGAGAGCATTACAAGTCAATCAAACAGTGAAACTGTGGCTGTTAAACTAAAACAATGATGGGAAAAATGCTGAAAATGCTCCATAGTGGCACATTCCATAGTGCCAGGAGGAACCACTTACTATAAAGTTTTATATTATCCTCTATAATAATATGGTATTTGTCTTTGGACTCAATCAGTATGAGCAACATATTTGTATATATTTGTTTAGTTGTTTATTCTTGAGATTTGGCCCAATTTCACTGCGAGCCCCATCACCGGATATCCCATCATCCCTTGGCAAACTGTTCTGCGCCTCATGAAATCACTTCTGACTCGCTGCCTTCGGTGAAAAGAGCCGAGATATTAACACACGGAGCCGGTCGAGGCCTCCATTCTTTTCATTATCTCCTGATTTAAACACGTCTCTCTGCATTAGCAACGCCATACTGGCACGTAACAAGCAGAGTTACTGACTCCAAAAACAGTGTTAGGGTTGGGCTTGGAGGAGCGCATGGCGGCGAGTGTGTGTGTGGTTGTTATTAAAGAGCAATGTCACAGCTCCTGGCTATTGTGGAGACTGTAAAGGTAGATGTTGCAGAAGGCGATTTGAGGTGCTTAATGACCCAGGAGCTGCATGATTAATGGAATGGTTTACACAATATTCTCCACCGTCGCGGCCGAGCACGACTGGAAAACCTGAGCATGTCATCTTTTTAAGAGCCTCCCGCTCAAGGTCGGCTAAGCCTGGAAGAGAGCCCACAGAGACGACAGGGCTATTAGTGGACTTTCTTTCCCATTGTGGAGCTCTCACGCACGTTAGCAATGAGGTTCGTGCACATACATAAGCACACGCATGCTTAGGTGAGGATTAAAAACATACGTCCCTGCGCACAGAGACATTTACACCAGGGACCACCCCAGCATTGCGGCAGACCTCTGGGATTCCTGTGACCTGCTTTGAGGAAGCAGAACTCATGTGCCTTGTTAGGTGCCGAGAGCCGGAGGATGATCGAGTGCAGGTACACAGAGATTGAGCAGTATCCAATCCTTCCTGCTCATTTACCTCTGAGAAACAGCCCATACATACACTGTGGCGTGAACAAGCGCACACTTGCGCTTTACCCCGCCGCTCTTTTTGTTCTCTCCTCAACGGCAACCAGAGCTGCTGCTAATGTGATGTTTCATCAACTGAATTTTGCATTCACCACTTTAATGGGGAGCTCTGATTCGAGTGCAATACCAGCTGAAAAAAAAATTTTAAAAAATGGAACACTAGACGGAACACTCAGAGTTGTTAACGACACCTTCTGTTCAGCCAATTAAATAGGATTAATCCGAGTGACTTTTCTGAAGTGTTGGTGGAGGAGACTGACATCGAGCGATTTGTATTCCCCCTGGCCTATGCAAATGTATACATGTACGTTTTGCTTCATTGTTTTTCAGCTCTCTGAGTGACTGAGTGGTTTAACACGTTTTCAGAAAACACTGAAGCAGTTCGATGGCGTAAGGTGGGTGATTATGAATGCAAATTAAGTCTGGTGGTTTCTCTACGAGAGTAAACTAAATAAATTCATAATTAAGTAAAACGCAGTGTAACAAGATTACATTTTAAGGTGCCAGGAATTAAAAATTCATAATTTTTTCAAGCAAACAAAAACAACCTCAGAGTGCAGGCCCACGGGAGTTAGGTCTATGAGGAAAGGTAGATATGAATTAGATGGGAATTTCAAGACTAGTCGAAATACACATGTCTGGCAAGATAATACAGAATCATCTTATGGAGATAAACATGATTAGACATTTATAAATTATTGCACGCAGGTAAAGTTTCGTTTCAGGTTTGGGTTTAAAGATATAATATATAAAAGTTCTACATTAAACATCGGTTCTTTTGTAGAGTTATGTACTTGCATAATCACAAATATTTCCAAGAATGCTGAAGACCCGGAGAAATCCATAATTTCATTCTCGGTAATGTTTCTTTGGCTGTTTGTCGCTATGTAGAGAGTGTAGAGAGTCAGTGAGTGAAGAAGGAAGTTGGTAAATAGACTCAATATTGGATTCCTGCAACGGTTTGGGCACCCACAAGTACCTGCTGGTTAATTCACAAAAACGCTTTAACGGGTAAGAAAATCTGTTTATTTAAACTCTGGGGCGCGGACACAGGTAAAAACAACTTAAATATGGGCAGACAACAAGTGGGAACGAAAATATACTTGTTTTTTGGGAGAAAGCAGAAAAAAATAATGCTCAGTATTTCAAGAACCAAATCTTTATTGTGCGAGACAATGACGTAACCTTTAACATCCAGTCAAAATGTCATTCATGCAATGCGATGTCGGCTCACTGGCAGCGACAAGAAAATGGAGGTTATAAAGGCCAAAAACAGCTAAAGTAATAACCACTGAAGGCCAAGTCGGAAGTTTGGGGGCAGTTTTTGTCAAATAATAGACTGTGAGAATAACACTGTCAGTGGCTTTACTGCTTGTAAACAGAGCCATAAAGTGTTAGTATTTGGTAGCTGCAAGATAGTCACGTCACGTCTTCCCTGAGGAAACACGTAGAGAGCTGCAAAGCCACAGCAGCCTCTCAAGAGCACACCTGCCTGTGTGTTAAATCACGGTCCACGGGTCGGGTCGTGGGACTTAAAATAATGGGTCTGTGCAGGTGCAAGTTATCAAATTGGACCTGTGTGGGACTCTGCTTAAACCTAATACAGATAAAATTTAATTTAACATTAAGTGTGAACACAACAACTTCACCTCACTACTTCGTGTTCAAGTCAGGGATGAAGGTAACATTTGCTTTATGTAAAAATCCATGTGCTAATAGGTGGAAATTGAGCAATTGTATTTATTTGTTTATTTTTTGGTTAGTGTCACCAGAGGATGTTTTTAAGTATCTTATTTGCTAAACTTTGTGTTTGTGCATTTTTGCATTTTGCTACTTATTGAGGACATTTTCTAGCTAAGTTTAAGGTTAAGGTAGAAATTGTTTAGGGCGGTTAGGGTTAAAGTTTGGCTGTGCACATTCAATGGAAGTCAATATGCCCCAAAAAGAATAACCAAACAACTTTTGTGTGTGTGTGTGTGTGTGTGTGTGTGTGTGTGTGTGTGAAAAACTATGACCTTTGGCGTGATGGTGGAAATGGAGATATTGCTTCTTAGCAGGTGTTCATCTCGACTTCCTGTCGCTTGGAGGGTAATCACAACTCCTCTCAGATGGAAATTAGCTGGAATGAGCCAGTGAACTGTGACAAGCTGATATAATAGACACGCTGAGCTCCAGAGTGAGAAAACAACCGGCATCTTCCAGCGTCCACAGAGGAGGTCTCTTTATTTTTTCTTGGGGGTCAGAGCTCCCACCGAGGGGAACCCCGGCTCCTGGTGTTGCTATGCAACTATTAAAGGCCATTTTGATCTGCGGCGCTCTTGGAATGTTTAGAAGTTTCAACACGCTTCGGAGAACAAATTGGCAACTTAACTTTCAAAAACAATGAGAGATGGGAATGCTACAGTAATGTGAAGTTGAGCTCAATCGTCAGATCAAGCAGTACCAGGGTGATCATCTCAAACTGTTCCCGTCTTCTCATTCAACTGGATGAGCTGTGAATTGATTTGCCTCCACTAAAACTTGCACAAATGCAAGTACTTCACATGACCATGTAGCTGCTGTACACACATCACATCAGTGTTTGTAGCTGGTTTTTCTGGATTAAGAAGCCTTACGTGATCTGACAGAGGGTAGAACTCAAAATGAAGGACAAGGGCTATATCCAAAGATATTTTTATGGCCTGTCTGCTAAAGGCTGGCACACACTAAATGATTTAAAAAATCTAAATCAGTTTTGAAAACTTCTATGATGGTGAATAATAACAAGGACTTGTGTACCCTGCCCGGAGGGATACCGGGACCCCGCCCTGGAGCCAGGCCTGGTGAAGGGGTCCGTAGGCGAGCGCCTGGTGGCCGGGCCTTTTTCCATGGGGTCAGCCCGAAAAGGAAACATGGGTCCGTCCTCATGTGGGCCCACCACCCACAGGAGGAGCCATAGAGGTCCAGTGCTATGTGGATCGGGTGGCAGTCAAAGGC
>KV751377.1:1361573-1377085 GCA_001698575.1 Mola mola | reverse complement strand
GACAAACCTTCTGCATGGGGATGAAACACTGAGTTATGACTGAAAGGATAGAAGATATAACAATTAGACTGAACTCAGCAAGAAAAATGTCACGGCCACAAAACTCAGACAGACTTTTGAACGACTTCCAAGGAACAACAGAAAACCTGTTCCAACTTTAGTTATTAGTATCATATTTATCACTGTGCACAAATTTTCATGAGCAATTGATGACTACATGAAACATTTTCTTTCCAAACTGCCAAACTGTCAAATTGCCATGTACCTAGTTCTCAGCAATTAATTTGGTGAGTTTAATGCCGACGCAAACCAACACGAATAATAAGCTACCGTAAAAAACACCTAATCCACTATTAACCAAAATCTTTGCCTTGATAAATATCTTTTCTGTATCTCCACTGCTTTCCTTGGCAAAACATTCCTTGTTTGCTTCACAAAAGCACCATTTAACAATTTACAGTTTGTGTGATTGTTCCGTTCCAAGTTTTATTTGCTTTCCAGCTTTATCTTAAGCAGCAGAGAAAGGCCAAACATTTTCACTTTGTTAATTGAAATCCTGAATAATTAACAGGCTGCCTAACTCAGTGTGAATTTACATATATGTACTGTATATATATATATATATATATGTTTTTTTAAGCATCGGGAATCATGAACCCAGCATAAAGCTGCTTCTCAAACCATTTGTCGTTGTCTTTTTCATCTTTTCTACAACCTCAGAGGCTTCACTGAAATATGGAACCGTCCATATCTGGAGGCCCCTGTTCCTTTTTTTTTTGTCTTAAACCCTTTGTGGGTGCTGCGGCGAAACGCACGTCAACATGTCCGGAGGGAGAGGGGAGCTTGTCCGACTAATACTGAGTCTATTCAGTATCAGGCTGTCCGAGTCGGACATCCAACAAAGTCACTTGCTGCGGGACACTTTTTCATCAGTCATTGATTCCTCGGACCAGTAAAACTAAATGTGAACTTATTTTCCCCAAGACTTTAGAACCTCCTGGATATTCCGGTCGGGAGGATCTGTCCTCTTCATTTACTCCTTCTATTTGTTAAGGCCGTTATGAAAGTCACGCACCATCTGCACGGTGAAAACACTGGAAACTTCTCCGAGGAGAGTGTTCTGGCCTGCAAAACGCTCGCCGGCTAAGTTGTTAAATGAGGCCATTTATGCCGCGGTTCTCAGCCGTCTGTTTGACCTCTGCTGGGTTTTTTACCTTGGAGGTTTAAAGTCGTGTTCTTGTTCAGATCTAAATGCACGCGATAGTTGTGGTGGGTTGGCAGAGCCTCCAGTTATTTCAACGGTGTGTAAGGGAATGCAGTCAAAATCTGTTTAGCTCAGACATCAGCTGCCAGTACTACAGAGGCCTTCGTCTGCTCCCTCTGGACTCCATTTGTGCATCATTTTGTTTTGGCACACTCACAAACACACATGTGAAAATTTTTAAGCACCCTCAGATGACACATAATTTTTCCAAGCACTGTCATCTGTTTTTAAAAAAAGTGCCCTGAGATGGTTGTTAAACAGTGAGTCATTAGAAATGAAAAACAGACTCATGAATTAATGGCCTGTGGTTAACCTGAAGAGGTTAGAACAGCACCGTTGGTGCACCTTTATGCTGTCTATGCTGAGTCACTTGAAATTCTCTTTACAGATACAGTAAATGACTATTAGAAAGAATAACATGAAGGTGTGCAACGTTCTTTTTCATTATCACCCAGCCAAGTGCACCCTTGAGTTCTGTGTGTAATGCATTTCCCTCGCCTGAAACATTTGTACAGCCTTTTTAAAGGTTGTACAGAATTGTTAACAACTTGTTTAATAGCTTCTTCTCCGCCTATTTTGCTACACTGACGCACGTTGTGGCTACAGGAGGTTTAGGCCGATTTAATTGTTTTGGTGTCCTCCCAGCAGCAGTCGGAAGAGAAAGAAAGTCTATGAGCTTGGCTGGTTCAATCTGAAACCTCTCAAACAGCTCGAAGCCTCTTCATTTTTGATACTTAGGATTTAGAACCTGGATGATTGGCGACATTTTTTGTTTGGGACCACAATAAACGCTACAGGAATGGTGGTTCAAAGTAACATTACACATATTCTCCTTGATCTTTAATGTCAGCTATCATACCACTGATGACAGAAACTAAATAGAAGCATTAAAAAAAAACTCAGTTTCTAATGAGGAATAAACAGCCCATGTTGACTGTGTCTCACCCAGATTAGTGAGGGATTTCCATCTTAAAATATACAGATATTTATCAGGCTTTCTGTGTTAGAGGGGTGATGTCACGCAATCCAGTATGTGAGTTTTTAATCCCAGGTATTCTGCAATGCCTCCCACAAGGTGTAAGCATGGTTGTTGTGATGAAATGTTTAACCACATTCATTTCCACCCTGAAGGTCGTAAATAAGTGCAATGTGCATAGCTGCAGATCTACTGTCGCACTGACCACTCTGTGTGCCTTTAGGTTTTGGGTAAAGCTACCAATGTGAGCATAAATACACACATTTATGGAAAAGTTGTAAATCTAAAAGAAAAAAATGTGTAATCTTACGAGAAAAAAAGGTCATAAATGTGCAAGAGAAAAAAAAAAATTGTTATGTCACAAGAAAAAGCTAATTTTACAAGAGTAAAGTCGTACCAAGGTTTTATGGGAAAATAAACCAAACAGGCAGGTCCTTGGACAGCTTTTCCTCCAGGTCCGTGTAGTTCTTCAGAATAAACACAGTTTCTGGCAAATTCTTTCCATATTCCTGATGATGATGATGGCTGATGATGTGGTGCTGAAGAGCCAGAAGATGAAGAATTTCCCTGTTTGTGAAACCTTCACAAAGCTCTCCTCCACCCTCATTATGGCCCTGGGGATTCTTCTTCTGATATCTGTACTGTAAAGTAACCAAAATTCAGACTTATCGTAAAAACACAGCGTTATTCTTTAAGTCTCTAGATTTCTTTTTTTTTTTTTTTCATTATGGTCGAATACTATGACACAAATTTAAAACGCTAGTCCTCATCAATGATTGATAAAAGAGCACTAAAAGCTGGATGGATAATATGTAATTTTGGGGATTAATTAACTTTAATGCAGATCCAGACCACAAGCTTGACCTACAACTTTGGTTTTTTTTTTTGGGGGGTGGGGGGGTTGCGTAACTCCCTGTTTTTGTCACTTTTTCATGCTCACTGTGACCTCCTGACCCTAGTCCTGAACCAAGACATCAAATACGTGGAGACATCAGTCTTGTAGCTTATACTCATACCTACACATGTAACGCCGAGCCGAGCGCGTGCCTTGACTTTAAAACAAGTCTTTACGTCGACACCGGCCGGCAGAGCCCTCGTCTGCTTCGTCACCACTCCTGCTGCCATTTCTCACTCCTCGCCGCTCCATATTTTTCATGCTTGTGCTCAGTGGGAATTCTGGTTTGTGATCTGTTATTTGAAGCTAGAGGATATCTCTCTCTCTCTCTGCAGAGCTCTGCACACATGGCTGCAGGGCTGCCATGTTGTGTGGACAACACGACGGGTTGGAGGATGCCATGTGAGCTACTGAGGACGGAAAGGTGACATGAAAATCAGGTGTTGGTGAAAACGTGTCGGTAATAATCTCTGTTGCAGGAGAAAACTACCTGATGGTGTTATAAATGACATTCCTGCCATATGGGCGGTTTATATTCCTCGTGCAAAATGTCCAGTAAACTGCTCCAAAAGGGTGTTTGATTTGGAGCAGTGTGATAAGTGTGATAAGTGCACTTGCCTGGTGTTCTAGCAAGGGAGCCGCAGACAACAGCCTTCTTCCACAGTAACTATTAAATGATTAATTGCAGGAGCAGAGTAAAGTACAATAGTGCATGTGTCTCATTAACAGAGGAATGGCCCATCATAATGAGTTATTAATACAAACGGCAGCCAGCGCTGACTGGCTGCCCACCAAGCCTCCATGCATCACGGCACACGTGGCAGCGAGCATTTCGACGTAATGACTCTAAATCGTAGCTCATGATGTATTCTTTGACGGCAGCGGCGGATTGAGCACGCTCGCCGTGTGCTGTTGGGTACCTGTCTGTGCCCGGCTTGATGATATGGAAATGCCATATTTCAAAGCAGAGAGATGATAACTCTGGCAGGGCAATAAGAGGATACACCCCATTTTGCTGATGTTGTGGAAAAACAGAGAAGCTGCATGTCTTTAGTGGTTGTTTTTTAAATGATAGTTAAGGTAGTCACATCAGCGTGTGCTGTTTCGTTGTTCTTTATTTTCTATTTTACGCTTGGTGTATGTAACAGTGAGTGTAAACATTGTTGACAACACTGTTGAAATTGTAACTCTTATCATATTATTATTATTATATGAGGTTGGCACAATGGGAGAATCATAATACAACAGGTGTTATTATAATGCCTATTTAATAAGACTGTTATTGGGATAAGTACATGTTTTGTAGAAGGCTTTCCTTTTACTGGATTGAAGCATGAAACATTTTGATAAATGCTTATTTTTCTAAACGCACCATTCATCTGACAGCACGAACTTAAAATTAGAAGGCGTTCCTGTAGCCGTTACGTGTGATATGCTCAGTACAGGTTAATTTACTATAGGACACACTGACAACAGCTGTGAATGTTTGCCATTTGTGTACTTTGCTACACAAATGGAGCATTGCTCTAAGTTCAGGCAGGCGGGGAAGTGTGCTTACCGTGCTTTAGGCTTTCCAAATAGGCACATGGAAGGGTGAGGTGCTCCCAGAACCAAGACACAATGTAAGTTAAAGGTGACATTTGGTAGGTGAGTCTTATTCCTGAGTCATTAAATACTGAATCACTGGGTTGTCCTGACACCTAACAATGGAAAGGATCCGCACCTAAAGACCCCGGAAACCCCAAAGTCATCCGTATTCAACAACGTGAGTATGAGACTCAACAATCAGCTACTGTATGTTACATCTTTGATGTAAACGGAAATCGAAGTTTACTTGTCTAGAGTCACTGAATTCTCTTTGCGTGGGGGTTTATTTTCAGCAGCATTCATGTTACTGAATGGGCACAGAAGAACTATTTGGAATATTGAAGGACTACTACAAGCAGAAGTGTGTCTCTTAATCTGCTGTGTTTTAAGAGTACGCTGCTGCTTATGACTTTGATTGTGAGGTTAATACTACTTTGTTATTGCAGACGAAGATTCAGAAAAGAACGTAAGCTTTTACTAATAGAGTTAGTTTAGTCTCAAAATTCACACATGCATTTGGGGATTTATAAGTAAATGACGCCCTCCACAAAATGATATTTCAGTGCATACAAAAATATTTGCCATTCTATGTAAATGTAAAAATGAGTCCATATGTACATTAATGAGGTAGGTTCCCAAATATTTTTCTGATGCACAGACAAACATTTCTTGTTTCAAATATATAGAGAGAGGAGATCTACAAATATATGTATTTCAAATAATTTGCACTTTTTTTGAAACTGTCCAGACGTGAACTGATCGGCTGCCTCCCTCCTTTCAGCTGTGCAGACACATTCAGGTGATGATGATGAAAGTAAAACACCCCTACATGGGGGATGCAACGTTCCCCAATAATTATCTTGCCAACGTGAGGTCAGCATGTTTACTTACTGAGGGGCCAACTTTTCATTTGTCATCAGTTCAGTATTTCAGTCCTGCAGCCAACAGGTGTCTGACGTCAGCTCACATTCATACATTATATGATGTCAGAGAGTCAAAGCTGCCAACTGGTCTACGTGTGATCATGAAAGCTAGTTGCCTTTTAGCTTTATTGCGTATCGTTTGACGAATAAAGTCAAGTGCTGAAATGACGGATGATACGCTAGTTATGATGACAGTGAGATAGAATATGGATTTAGCTACGGAAGTTTGCCCTTTAGTAAATAAGTTTTTTTTTTTTTTTACATTTATATGGAAGGAAAAATATTTTTGTGTGCTTTGTCCTTTATATATAAACCCCAAAGTGCATTTTGAGACCAATCTTGGCTTCCGAACTCCCCAGAGCCCAATCCAGTTGGGTGGACTGAGATGGAGCCACGGACAGGCCGTCCTCAGAGCTACGCCGTCCGTGTCCCGACGGGTCAAAGTTGTTTTTGGTGGCATGAGAGGGGCCGACACAATATTAGGGGGGTTGGCTTTAATGGCTGAGTATTATAGATCTCAGACAAAAGAAACACAGAAGGCAGGACTTAGAAAAAAGGCACCATTATAAATCTGTCTGCTACCTCAGTACCAGTGCCAGTGGGTTATCAGTGCACGACATATACTGACTGCGTCTGACTTGCACAAGCCTCAATCAAATAAAGGATCCATCAGGACCCAGACGTACAACACAATAACTCCTCTGCCATTGCGCTCCGTCTGCTACCAGTGGATCGACAGGATTGCAGGTATATTCTATAGATATATTGTGATAATAACACCAGTGTGGATTCTTCGTAGTGAAATATGTCACGGCTGCCCATCACCCACATATTGTCAGGCTGGTGTGAGAGCAGACGTTGCTATGCAGCCATCAGACACCGAGAGGCGTTAGCATTCATTTGGAGCCGTCTCTCAGTCTGCCGGATACATAACAATCTTCACGCCCAATTCAGTGAGCTCATGAGAACTTTTTCAGACGGAAACGGCCGCCTGATAACAGCTGAAAATAAGTGCGCTGAATAAAACTGAAGGACGGATCTGAAGGGCACTGACACCCTACAGAGGTGTATTAAATGCCGTTGGATAAATCTCTGCATACAAAAGTCCTGCTTCGGGATGTAAACGGGGATGCAAAATAGCGCAGCTTCCTGATCTGACAACTACATTTTTTTACGCTGCCGGCATGTACATTCATCAGTGCCTTACCCAAGGTGGTTAGTCTTCCTCATAAACTGAGAAATATACTAAACTAATTGAGAAGGTGCCAAAGGCCAGAGTACATTAATCATACATAGAATAGTATAAAGTAACAGTAGAAATTTCGTTTTTCTACAGATGGAACTATGGAACTGCATATTTTACTTATTGTGCTGCAAACAGTCGACCTGATGAGCTTCTCGCATTTGTTTCTAAGACATTGATGGAATAGAGAATACTGATGGAAATATTGTTGTCGACAGAGATGTATTATGAGGAGATGTGTACCGATAACTCTCAAGATTTAGAGCAGGCCAAGAAGTGCACAACTAGGCCCACACACCTTTTTAAAGGCTTATGTACAACCGAGACTGTGTGAATAACAACAAAGCTTAAAGTTCTGCAATGTCCCAGTGAAAACGCACAAACAAATCAGCCCTGGCTTATCAGACATCACCTAATCGGGCTAATGGTAAACAGGATTTAACAGCTCAGATTCCCCTGCAGCACACTGTGTCATTGTACCAGTTAAGCTAATCTTCCCTCCTATCGCCCCTTTTCATGCTGAATAGAGACATTTAATTTCCCTTGTTGCGGCAAGACGATTAATTGCACATTAGTTTCATTTAATTTGAATTAAAACACACCTTTTTAGTCTCCACAAGCAGAGGAGCTGTGTTTGAGCACTGACCTGGCCGCCTTCTGACAACGCGGGCAGGATAAGTGCTGGAACGGAATAATACCGTTTGCGTAAACAAACCCAGCAACAAACTAAACAGCATATGCGATGAACAAAGATGACGAGGGCATATTTGTTTAGGGGCAGATTGGAATAATCTGGGCGTCTGCTTGTTTGTGATATGTTGTGATCCACGGGACTAGCGTATTTGGTTTGTTTGTCCTCTCGGTTGCCTGGAAATATGTGTTTTTCTCCCTCAAGTACATCTGAGGGCATCATTAAATGTTGAAAGGCAGACACATAAATTAAACATCACCGTTTCATGTCGCCTCGGTTTGTACACTTTTGGGGGGAGAAATCTTATCATATCTACACATCTTAATTACACCCATGTACAAGCCACTCGGGTATCTTTCCTCCATGAGGATTGAACACAACAAGACGGAAGTAAAAGTCACAGAAACTGTTTTCAACTTTTGATCCGCATTACAAGTGCACTGAAAATGGAAAATAACATGCAACTTAATGGAAGTCTATTATCAAGAGGCCTATTGGCTTATGTATGGGTGACAGAGGGAGAAAAAAATAAAAATAAATCATCCTTGACTGCTCATTTGTTACAAATGATAATGCTTACTCCGTTCTAGGACACGTTTGGATGGAAAATGCTGTTTTTTTTCTTCCTTTGTCTTTAGTTTCCACTTTACTCAGCGGGTTCGTTGCAACTTTCATAATGACTTGTAACAACAACAACGAAGTGAAACAAATTGGGACCAGAAGTTGCAGCTTCGGTTCTGTAAGTAGAAAAAAAATGGCAGTGACTTCTGTAATAGGGTAGGAATATTTCTTACTCTTTGTTTTTGTTGCACTTATTCGAGAGCAAATGAAGTTGAAAAGATAAATTATGGATCAGTCACTCACTATTTCTATTATACGAAAAATAGCCTTTTATATTGTGCCAATGCCACATAAATGTCCATTTGAATTAAATACATCATTCATTGTCATATGTATTAGTGTTGTATTCCTTTTGTTATACATTGGAGTAACTGACATTTCCACACAACACAAACTGTGAATCCAGGGACTCTCTAATAGGTTTGTGTACTCAGTGACACAGGAACACATGGCTCCAACCGTACTGAGAATAAATCAAAGTACATTTTTGTAAACTTTAGAATATGTTTATTGATGGTCATTTCCAAGCACACTTTCTGTGGTGTATTTTGTGTATATTTAATGCTAACTCTGAACATTAGTGCTACGGGATAAAGGCTTGTTTAAAATTTTTTTGTCACAATTGGTCTTTGTCAGGCCACCAATCCTAAGGGCCAGATAGGCCATGGGCTTCCCAATGAAGGAGAAGTTTGCTCTGGCTCTGGGAGTCTATCCCCAGTTTTAACAGAAACACAGACAGACACTTACAGTAGTATGAAGGAGAAAGTAAAATTGATTTGTGGGAGCAGGTCAGACCCCAAACAGTGTGCTTTTTATCCCATATGAGTGGTAACAATGTTAGCTTATCTGGCGAGTTAATATCGAACCACAGTGCTTCATCCCAGCTCTCCCCTGCACCCTTCCAAACATTTCCTGCCATAAAGAAACCGTAAGTGGGCACGAGCCCTAAAAGGTTTAGAGAAATGGCGCTGCAACGGATGCCACTTTGTCTCACACCGCGTGTTTACTCGAGGTGCAGCGTGAGCAGCGTGCTGGCGAAGCAGCAGTGGAAGCCTCGGTGTGTGTCTACTCAGGACGCGTTCACGCAGAGTTGTAGGTCACACTGAGCCATTTCTTCAAAGAACCTTTTTCTTACACTGTCCTTCTTCTTAACACATTTACTGTTACTCTTCTCTTGCTTTTGTCAGCATTGGCAGCCAACACCTGGCACATTTACTGCATGTGGTTCAACTCGTGCGCTTCTGGTTCCGGGACAATAGAAGAGAACCTGCAGCCGGTTCACTGCTTGAGCTCCGAGGACCCCAACGGCTCCTTGGAGCTGCTCCATGAGGTTTCACTTTCACTTCTCGGGAGTTACGGAGGACAACTATCATTTGTATTATTGAATTTAGCTCTTTTCTGATCTCATTTTAATGAATAAGTGTTGAGACTCTGAGATTACGGCTAAGTTTTTTCTTTTATATTTGCAATTGCATATGAATAAAGACCATACTTATGACAGTATATCATCATTATGCATTTGTGCAATAAAAATGAACGGTATCATGAGAGCGATACTGCTCGGAGAGATATATTTTGCTTGAGCATTCAACACGCACTTCTGAGATAGAGTATATGTTTATATACTGTATATTTCTTTTTAAGTTTGATGCAGAAAACTCTTAACCGAAGGAAAAAAAATAGAGTGTAAATTAGGCAGATGGTAAAATTGATATACCTTTCTCAGCTGCTGCTATGAAATGAGGAATCTCTTCTAATCTACATGGCGGAATATTAACAAGAAAACCCTTTGTGAGAGAGCCTGAAATCCAATTTCTTGTGTATGGCTCATTTGAATATAAATGGAAGTAGCTATAGCGTGTCGATGACTTCCTCGTGATCCACTCTGCCGTGGCAGTCAGAAACAACACACCATCCACAACTGCCGCAATTTGTCAGTCAAAGTATTTACCGAAACCCTTGACGACACAGACCAAATGTACCCAACGCAGATCATTTATAATTACCCTCCCTGAAAATGTCAGGCAAGGGGGGCTGTGAGTGACGACAAGAGAGGTGCAGTTGGAGTACACCACCGCCTCTGCAGCTCATACGTCTTCCTCAGAGCGGTCCTTCCCATTAGCCACGTGTCTGCTAGAGTCCTGTCAGTGCGACGGCTTGGCAGGCCGCAGAACCTCAAGTTAACTTAATTTTGGTTTTTCTTAGTCCTCACCTGTGACTGCTACTCCTCTTGATGCCCGCTCGGTCCAGGAGCAGAGTGTTTCTCCAAAGCCCGCGAGGCTCTAATGAGGGAGACGATCGACCACAGCCGCGGCTTTTTAATTAACAGCAAGGCCACTTGACCACTGCTACTCTTTCATAGCAAGTAATTATTTACGGCTGCTCTTGCTTTATGTTCGGGCCGGCCATCCCTGTTCGGAAGGCACAATTGGCACGGTGCACAATTACCGCAGCGGTCAAGAGTAACGATGTGTTTAAGTGTCGCTTTGTGCCGCTACAGTCCTCCTTCTATTACCACAAGTTGAGAGCCAAAAGGAGATTCTTTGTACATTAAGTGAGCTCATGCTAGGATCCGTTTTTTTAATGTCAGCAGGATGCGACTGTTTTAAATTTGCTTTGAGAAAGAACACAAATCTTCATTTTGTTCACTTAATGAACATTTCTTGGTGCTTGGCACTCTACTCAACGCTTTGGTCAACTTTATTTGATTTGCTGGCGTACTTTTTCTTGTTTCAGAGGTTAGCTCCAATGCGTGCTGCTAAAAAGAAGTACCTCTCGATGTGTTCATCTGCTGGCACCAAGAGGCCGGACCACTTCGGTCCCTCAGCACATACTGTGTGGAAAGTGACATCCGCTGTGTGCAAAAACATTGGTTCGCAGGGAGCAGTTACGCCCTGGAGCCACAAATCATTCTTTAGCACACAAACACATGCACCATGATTACGTCACAGAAATAAGCAGACTCCCACACGTTTTAATGCAGAGAGCGGTCTCACTCCCCCCAAAACAGCTTTTTAGCTTTAAGTGAACTTCTTTAAAATTTCAATTCGAAGACTCTGGCTCCTTCAGAGGGGTATATATCCTCAAGTCTAAATGCACCAGAACACTCGCAGAGAGCGTCCCCACCCTTGGGACTGGGTTTTCTTTGAACATTTTTACATAATAGAGCTCATATTGATTTTTGTTTTGAACTAGAGGGAAGAGTTTGACTAGGAAGTGCTAATATTTTAATCCCGCATTCCCAAGGCGGAGAGCTACTCGGCAAAGGGAAAAACACAAACAAACATGATGTTATTTCTTTCATGAGGAGAAAACAGCTGCAAAAGAGTTTTTTATTTGAATAAAAGATGATGATGACGCTTATTTACACCATTGTGAGTGCAATGCATCGAGAATAACGTATTTCTCTTGCTTTTTTTTCCTGAGAATGTACTCTCTCGCGCTGTAAGTGTTAATAGGTCACTCTGGAGTTTGACTCGCAGCACACAAGTGATCCACTGAGCCACTCCGAGAAATTTATGGAAAAGTCCGCCCAGCACATCCAGGTCACGACCCCGGACATCTAGTTTTGACAAAAATAGTGTCAAACATCGGGTTTGACAAAACAACAAAACAAAAAAACTGCTCTGCAAACAAACACTGGCAAAAACATTGATTATTTAGGAATAGGCCTGAAATTTCAAGCTAAAAGAAGGTTATTTAAGGTGTTTTGTTGCTGTAGAATAACAAATCAGATCAAATTTAGACTTAGGTAAAGGTTAATATGCTAACCTAATTCAAATAAAACATTTCTATCCTCGTCGTTGCACGGAGACACGATGAAGATTGTGTTGAGCCCCCTGCAGTCCAGCACACACGCATGTTGACATCTTTTGAAACAGGTTCAGCTTTTCCCATGAATTAAATATCTTTTAAACATCTTCACCGACTCGCACAGCGTTCACTCACTGACGAGGAAGAGGGCCCACCACCTGTGCACGTTGAGTGGGTTACATGGGGTCACCTTGGGGGCGCCCTAGTGGGCACGGGGCCCTGAGCGGTGGCTTAGTTCACTGTTTGAGAGGAGCAAATCACAATCTGATGATGAAGCCAAGACTGAAAGGACATGGTCAAACATCAACTCATATGGATTTCCATGCAACGAGTGAATTATTTCACTCACATCTTCTGTACAGTCCGAAATTTGACGTGATGTGGCTTTGCTGTGTGCACTACGATTCATAAAAGCAGAGGGAAAAGCCTTCTCTCATATGGGGAGCGATACCCTTTGCCACTGGACACTCAGACAGTCATGTGTTACTTTAGATTAGCCTGTCAGGTACAATTTAATTGACTGGCGAGATTAAAAGGAAGATATCAGTGCAGTGCACTATTGATTCGCATATGAAGGGGGTCACATGTACCACAGTTTATCAGCACCTCAGCAGACAGCCTGGGAATGAGAGATCTTCTATAGAACACACTGTGGACATTGTGGGAGGGTTAGAGTCAAAGAAAGTCAATTGTTTTCAAGTTCAGCAACAGCATACATCCATTTTGTCCAATTACCGACCCTGTATTGAAAATCAAAACATAATAGGCAGGAGAATGTGCAGGTGGCGGCCTTAGATTTGCACAAGATGACTTGAGAGTGGAAGGTTGCATCTGAAATTTGAAACCACCTCTCATATAAACACTAAGGCGATGCTTGCTGCTCTAATAGGTTCCACTATGCCGACTCATCACAGATGTTTTGCCTTTTTTGTGGCATTGATTTCCCTCTATCTGTGTCTTTTGTTCGCAAGCTCCAAATACTGTCAGTGAGTAGAAAATCAGGGCTCCAATTCAAACTAACTTTTCTCTGCTAACATGCTGAGACCGCTGACATAAAGAAGATGGATGACATGCAGTCCCCCGGTCCCACTGCACAAAAGGGAAGCCAGCATATCTGGGGTACGAGTGTAGCATCATTTGGATGGAACACTTGACATCATTTGGAGACAGAGGCTGCATAGTAGCAGCTGGGAGTCGGACTAGGAGGAGAATGGCATTGAGTTTCTGCCAATCTCAGCTGTCAATCATGACATTTCACTCCGTTTTTATAGCAATAGATGACTAAATTAAACCAAAACTGATAAGAAAAAAACACAAAAAACATTTGAAAACACATCGGCCTGATAAGTAATATGTTTTGGGAATTTTTAGTGTGGCCCAATGCTACCTGAAAAAATGGAAGATGAGGGGTTCAGGAACGATACCGCAGCCAGCCACCGGGAGGCAATGTTTTGGCTTCATATTCGGAGATCTCATGTTGTCCCTTTTAATGGAGTCTTTGGCTGAGACTTAAAGGGTGTAAATATATATACTGAGATATGAAATGTTCCAGAGGTGGAGGACCAATAAATGACTTACTAGCGTTACAGTAGAGCCAAAAGCTATGCGTGGCTGATAAAGGACACCTTAAAAACTATTCAGACCTTCAGATTCTCCCTTCAAAATTGTCCACTTCAAGGTTTTGAATAATTTACGCACAAAACCACTCAGAAAAAAGGATTTTTTAGAGTTCCTGCTTTTTTCACCACAACCAAGGTCTGAAAATGTTGTTAATGCCTCAGGTATTTTTCTCCACAAAGAAAACTGCAAAAAGGCTCAATGATTCCTAAAATTATCCCAGTTTTGAGAGTGAGTGAAACAGGAGGCAAAGAGTGATCTCAAAGTGGTGACAAACTACGTTCTCTTCTGACCTTATTGTCATGCTACCACCACTCCCCAGAGAGAAAATCAGCTCCTATATGTGACCTGAACATGATATGATACATGTGAAACCACAAATTTAAAGACACCCTCTGATCAAAGTCACAGTTTTTATCTTGTGCCAGGTCCGGTCATGGCTGGTTCACATATGGCTGAATTGCTCCAATGTTAAAACTTGCCACTGTGCAGCACATAGTAGACTGATTTAAAAGTGGGGAAAATGATGGAGCAGGTGAGTTTCAGCTCACTCCGGCTGCAGAGGAGGGACAGAGTGGTGAGCGGAGAAGGGCTGGGACGAAAGTAGCACATTCACAGATCTCCGAAACAAAATGAGGTGTAGAATTAAATCCAAGCCATTTCAAAGCTACATAGATATCTGTCCTGTAAAGAAAAAATGATTGGAGCAGAACTTTTGCCATGTTTGCCACAAAAACACATTTCGTCGCTTTCAAGGGGCAAGGGGCAAATGTTTTGCCCCTTGTACGGTTTGGCTTTGTCGGAAGACAGACGGGGCTTCCCTGGTCTGTCTGGCATCCATGGCTGAGGCACTTGATCCTTCCCTTTAGCATCACGTTTCTGTCACAGTCAACAGTCTTTCAGTTAAGGCACACAAGCCACATTGTTAGGTTTAGGAAAATTATTGGTTTCAAATCGGGCTTTTCAAAGGGGACAAATGAAAAGTTTCACATGTGCAGTTCTCAACTCAAGCCTGACCCTCCACTACGCTTTGACATTTTGGGATTTACAAAAATCTGGCATTTACTGTTTAGAAAATACAGCCATTTCATGCAGAGTGCCTCCATTTTCAGGTCAAAGTCTACAATCAAGAGACGCCTTCATGAACGTGAATACAGAGAGTTTACAGCAAGGTTCAAACCACTGGTAACATTCTACAACAGGAAGGTCAGATTAGACTTTGCCAGAAAAACATCTAAAAAAGTCTCTCAAGTTCTGGAATCAGATTCTTTGGACAGATGAATCCAAGATAAAACTGATGGGAAGAGAGAAGTATGGAGAAGGAAAGGAACAGCTCATGATCCAAAGCACCACATCATGTGTCAAACATGGTGGGGGCAGTGTTAGGGCATGGCCATATATGGCTGTCAATGGAACGGGCTCACTGCTGTTTATTGATGATGTGACCGCTGACAGAAGTATCGGGATGAATTCTGAGGTGTATAGGGCTACACTTTCTGTTCACATTCAGCCAAATGCTACCGAAGGTGGATGTAGAGACAACCTGGCAAAGCATCTCCGGGGAGGAAATTCAGAATTTGGTGATGACCTCATGCAGTCACTGACTGCAAAGGATTTTCATCCAAGTATTATAAACCACAATTATATTTACAATTATGTTAGTTTGTCCAAATATTTTTAAGCCACTGGAAATTGCGGCACTTTATATAAAATGGTTGCAATTCCTAAACAGCAAATGCCTTGTTTTTGTGAAACCTCTTAAATTAAAGCTGAAAGTCTAAACTTTAATCACATATTAATAGTTTCATTTCAAATCCGTTGTGGTGATGTATAGAACCAAAATGTCATTGTCCAAACACTTCTGCACCTAAGTGTACTTTGC